>QRAM01000848.1:3891-21073 GCA_013436055.1 Halocynthia roretzi | reverse complement strand
ACTCAATAAACATGCAAATGCTAATACAAAGCTTTATGTGAAAACCTACGAAATTACTTATATGCTGGGTGCAGAATAGTTAATCAGAAAATAGAACTTTGATATTGCCAATATCTCATTATATCTAATTCACATAGCTGTGTATATAAATTGGTACCTATGATTATTATAGTTCACTTTATCTCCTATGCTAGAAATAACTGACTGCTTTTAACTCCAAGATAAGTGTAGATGCACCAGGATAAAGCCCCCTGTGCTCTATGCTCTAACAATTGTACTCTAAATATGTATACAGTGGTGCCTCGTAGTTCAAACGACCATAACCTCGAACGCTCCAGACTTCGAAAGCTAAATTTTAGAAAAATTTAAGAGCAATTTGGCTCGGAGTTCAAACGATGTTTGTGATTTGTACCTCGAATAATTCAGAGTTCGAACGGCGTCGTGGAACGAATTAAGTATGAAGCACCACTGTACTTTGTTTAGGAATATAAAAACAGAGAGACAGCTTAACCTTAGTGAAGTATTATCATGGCGTCGAATGATTTGCGAGAAGCTACTGTTGAAATTCCACTACAGCAGGTTAAATTACAAGGGGGAGATCGCATTACTGAGCCAGGCAAGTTTTAAATAGCTTCATGTATAATTGGTAAAACAAATAATATTACAAATCAATAATATTAAATCAATATCACAAATAAAAAAAGATTCCATTCCAGAAAACATTACAGGAGAAGTTACAAAATTTGATAGTGGTGTCCAAAGCACAAATGCTGGTAAGCGATCCTGTGTCATTAATGACAACTAAGATATATTAATAACAAACTTTTCCTATCAGGCATTCCAGTAGGCAGCCCACAACCCGAAAATGAAAAACCGGGATCAACTGATAAAGGTCAGTAAGAAAGAATAGACAGAGAAACTTCAGATTTTAGCCAATTCACATCTATAACAACCTAAAATTATTATTATGGCGTTCAAAACATGTCACAAATCCCAAATTTAATGAAGTTTTATGTAATATATTAACATAACATAGTGTATGTTCGATAGGTGCTACAAGTCTTGGAAAAAATATGTACTTTTATCGAAAAAAAATACTGAGAGAAGATTACCCAGTATATGAAGGCTACAAATCGTTTGATGGAAACATAAAACCCATTGCAGTGAAAACATTTACCAGTTCAAGCAAAAAATGGAAAAAGGTGGTCAAATATTTGACCAAAGCTGATCAACATGAAAATATAGTAAGGTTCATAGATTGTGGAGAATATGACACTTTCAGTTACATTGCAATGGAGCTCTGTGACAATGTCACACTTGCTGAAATAGTAAACGATGGTTGCAGCGATGATTACAAAAAAGAGATGCTGTTACAGATTATGCATGGGCTTAACCACATTCATTGCTTGAAGAATGTTGACGGTGGGATTGGAATCATCCACAGAGATATAAAACCACAAAATATTTTAAGATCATTGGATAAGCGCAACATGAAAATCATTAACTTTGGACGGGGTAAAAGTATGGATCCTAATAAAACTACAATATCAAGAAGCCCTGATATTACTGAGACCAAAGACTGGGGTTCTCCAGAACATTATACCAGGGATGAAACTGAGCAAACAAATGCACGCATTTCAGTGAAATCTGACATTTACTCTGCAGGGCTCGTCTTTTATTTCGTTCTCTCGAATGGCGAGCATGCATTTGGGTCAGATCAGGATAACTGGAGGAGCAATATAGTAGATGGAAAAGACATGAATCTAAATAAACTCAAGTGTCCAGATGAAGAAATTGCCAGAGATCTGATATCCAAGATGCTGGAAAAGGAACCAGACAACCGTCCAACAGCAGAAAAAGTTCTGAAACATCCTTTCTTCTGGAAAGACAAGAAAAAGTTGAAATTTTTGTGTGATGTTCATGATTATAAGGATGATAAGAAAATAAAATGTGGAATTAAAGAGTTAGAGAAAAAATCTGCGCAAATCATAGGTAACAAATGGTCAACAAAGCTAAAACTGGATGGAAATGCACAAAAGACATATGGAATTCAGGATCCTAAAACCAGAAAAGGGCCTGTGTATAAGGATGCAATTGTAAAAAACAAAATAAAAGGAATTCTTGTGTACAATCATGCTACTGTTGCTCAGTTAATTCGTTTCATTCGAAACATGAAAGCACACTACATGAAAAATCAAAAAGCAATGAGAAACATTTTCAAGACTGAAGAGGACATTTGGAGCTTCTTCTCCATACGGTTCCCTCATCTTTTTTCGCAGACCTTTGACATCTTTAGTGACTCATATTTGAATCCAGGTAAAATTACTCCAAGCAGAATAACTAAATAACACCGTACTGTTAGATATAAAAGTGTCTGAATAAAACATGAACATGTTAACAGTTAAAGACAAATAGTTGTGGTTCATCATTCAGGTCATCGATTCTTCCTAATTTCTTTTTAGAAGACATTAAAGCTACATCTGGACGAAAACAACTACACGAATCTATTTATCGTTCACAAAAGCCGGAAGATGACGATGAAGAAGAAGACAATTGTGGTAAGTATAGTTCTGGATATTGAATTATATTTTATCATGGAGGTTCAAGCTTACATATTATATATAACGAAAAGGTTCCTAAGTCAGTGGGTTAATTTTCGCTCCCTCACTATCAGTTTGATATAGATAAAATTTATCCCTGATTCTCTTTACTCAAAAGCTGTAAGGATTTTCATTGATACATATTCTTATATTTAGGAAAAAAGCATTGTTGCTGTGTAGTTTGTTAGTAGATGAAGAGATCTTTCAAGCAATCATTTTAATCAAGCCGCAACTACGATCCTTAAAGTCAACACACAAATCAGCCCAACCGATCCGTATATACTCTCTCTGTATATAATCAAAGTTACCCAAATATATGATCTCTCTTGTCATGTATATATCATCATATCCACTGCTATTACTCTGATTTTTACATTTGTTAATTTAAAGTTTCAAATATTGTAATAAAGTAAAATGATTCTAGAATGATATTCCTAAAACTTATATTTGATATAGGGAAGGGATTTAAGCACTAGGCAGAGAACAGGTACAGAGTTTATAGGAGTGTGAGAACTGTAGAAGATAAGACTATTTAGAACCACAACAAAAACAGAGCCTAATAAAACCTCAACCAAACTCTCCTTTGCAATGAGAGCTTCATAAAAATTCCACAATAATGGATAATGAACAGGCAAGAAACCAAGAAACAATAACACAGTCAATGCTTAAACAGACTTAGGGTGTCCATTTTAACCAATTGTTTGGGATAACCGATGGAAGGGGAGGGATAATTTTTACCTTTCCAGTTTCCTGATGTAATTTCCGAGGTATCCTAATGATTTACAGCCACTGGTGGAGTCACATATTATTTTATATAGTTAATACCAGGCTGATGTTACTTAATTAGAAAATAGGTAGTTAATACTATGCTACGGTAAGTTAAATCATTATATCAAAGGTTTTTGGGAGAGTTCTATTATAATCATAGCTTAAATCTAATTTCGAACTGTATTATTTAGCCATTGCAAAAATAAGAATTGAAATTATTGCATCACATTTACCACATAGTTGCGATATTGAAAACCATAATTGAGTCACTACTACGTCATGTCTCGATACAACAACAATGAATGGAGCTCTACGCTTGAATTACCATGAATGTTTCCTTCCCTATTTATTTCCTATCTCAATTCAAAAGAATGAAATCAAAATAGAAACACAGAATTCCAGCCGACATTACGTCATCATTTTGATGGCTTTAATATAGCAATACTTCCCCCTGTGTGGAGTACTCAAGTGTTGCTGTTGTACCAAGAACAACATAAGGTATATTCCACAGCAGTTGGAAGGCTAGTACAGTACAAGTACAGAGATGAGAATAGATGGTACAAGTACAGTCGACCCTCGTTAATACGGACCCCGATAAATCGAATATCAGATAAATCTGAGTTAGAAGAGCAATTGTCCGCGTTCCAATTTATGGTAATAACTCTTTTCAATTTTACATACTGTAATGGTAAATGATTTTATAAAATATCTATTTATATGTTTTACACAGTTATATAATGTTTCCAGTATTTTCTGTTGCTCAACATATCCACCATTATACCTCTACCATTTGTTTGCTCGAAAATTCATCTGAAACATGTCATTTCTATCGGCCTGTTTTAACCGGGGTCAGCTTTACATGAAAGAAGGTAGCTGAAGCTAAAGCATGAAGGTAGCTTGCGGTATTCCTATTTCGGTCTGTATGCAGAGTTAGAGCAACCCTAAGTAGGACACTTGATCCTCTCCAGTCCCCACATGGAGTTTGGATCCGGGTATTCTTTGTACATGTACTATTACGGAGTGTATCTTGACCCTTGTGCTAAATTTCATGAGGATTCGTTAACATCTTCCTTATTATGGATATATAAAGGCAAAACCTTAGCGACCTTACCAAGGTATGCCTGCGATGGATATATATGGCTTGTGACTACGGAGATATAATAGAAAATGAAGACCATATTTTTACTTTGTCCACTAGGGGTTCCTAAGTAGAATTTGACCCCGTAGTGACCCTGAATTCGCGTTTTAATTACTTATGTAATATTATGTGATGTATATGACATTGTTTTTTGAGAAAAACATCGAAACAAACTTTCGATCTTATATTACAGAGAATGATACTGATAAAATAATATTTACTTTGGAAATTTTTTTTATCTTTTGAACATTGAATAAATATATATTTGAAAGTCAGCAACATTTTGCCTTAAGACTTGATAAAAGTGTGACCTTATTTCGAGTCATCAGAGGGGAACAACTCTATCGAGAAGTCAATGTACAAAAGATTCGAAATAATCAGCTGACAAAGCTTATCAAGTTTCTTAAGAAACTGCTTTTATGAATGGGAATGAGACGCCCACGCTCTCAATTACCTGTAACTAAACTTAAATATATATTTGTAAGTCAGCTTTATTATGCCAAATTATAATTAAGATGCCTCAGGCTATTGTGTGTGAAAATATACAGACTGAGCTTGGACTTGCATCACATTGAAGCAAAGGCTATTAAAGTGAGGACAGATGAGGAAATGCTTGTACACTGGTAACTAGAACACTACAATGTAACTAGCTATTCAGTTAATCTACAAAAGGAATTGTCAATCATTAGAACAAGTGGAAGTTCAGGGGAATTTCGCTATATAAGATTAAGATTTACAACTTATACATCTATAAGTGCACTTATAGCCTACTCATCATGATATTATGAGTAGAATAATAATAAGAGGGAAATGTAGAGTAGGTAGAGGAGGAGGGGAGGAGCAAACGGGGATTTCCAATGGATGGCTCAAGCTTTAGAATTTAATTAAAACATGGATGCAGGTCTTATAAATAAAATCTTATAAGAATGGTTGCTGCTGGGGTTAGAATTGAGGGTATGGAGTTAGGATTTGAGGGTTCTAATAGGGTACCGGTTGAAGTTAGCATTATGATCTATATCATTCGGTATTTTTAAAATAATTTTTAAATTATAAGCCTAACCCTAACCAGAACTCTCAAATCCTAACCCCCCACCCTAATATTTACCCAAACCATAACCCTTAAAAATGAAGTAAACTGCATACTATAGTAATACAGATTGTTCAGTTCAGCAGGCAGATTAAATGTAGGCTTTCAATAACTGAAAATGCTGTAGTATAATCTCATAACTTAGTAATAGTCAATAAGGAAATGAAAAGAAACTGATAACTGGAAAACTGCAATGTCTTCCATGAGACAAGTCAAAGCCGTTGGTGAGTATCCAAATTTTCAAAATGATAGAAGATTTATCAAATTAATCAAATTTAGTCGCAAGATATTTTACATATTAGAACTATTAGATATTCGTAATAAACTGATTCAACTGTGAGTATATTGCCATACAAATATGTAATGAAGTAGAAATTAGTAGTTATGATATGGTACAAAATATAAAGAAAGTTAGATAAAATCCAAATTCTGCAGCTGAGAAAATATATACAATAATAACTTATGCACAAGTGATAGTTTTTATCCTAACTGAACTAGCTGTGAGACGAACCATATATATTATTGGTAACTACATATGCTCTCCGTTAGACCAGTGTTTCTCAACCAGTGTAACCAGTTCAACCAGCTGTTCCGCAAGATATTCCTGGGACGGCTGTATCTCCCCGTTAAGGATTTTTTTTTGCTCAGGAAATTTCGTTTGGTGTACCGCAAGATTTTTTAAATACAAAAAGTGTTCCATGGCTAAACAAAGGTTGAAAAACACGGTGTTAGACGATCAGGGATTATTATTTCATTGCCCTTTCTTGCCTTTGTAGGCATCTGCACGGTCTGACTTCACATCTGTATAACCAATAAGACTTCATGTTGAATTCAGAGGTTTATTATGGAAAGCCAATACCAAGCTGCAGTTAAACATTCGTTCGTTACTACTAACATAACCAATGTTCATTACTCCATAATCAGTACGAGAAGGGGTCTGAACAGCGCTATGCGAGATATTATATTCGTTGTATATAGGAAATTATTATATTCTTTTTACAAGGCCTTCACAAATCCATAAAGGAAAAGATTTTACAAAGCACGAAGACCGACACTGCATTCTATGATACGGCTATACAGTACAAAGAGCTCAAACCACTAATAGTGAACATTAACCCACAGCTTGAAGAAATAGAATTTTATAAGGGTGACAGAGTTCCAGAAGATGACTACACTCCCCAATCAGTCGTGGAGAGGCTCAGACATGAAAAATTGGGGCAGAAACAAGATGAGGGTAAAGTTTTCACCCACCTACAAGAAATACTGTGTTTCGAAGGCCACATAACATTTGTGGGTCCAGCTGGTTCAGGGAAGACAACATTACTCAAAGCAATATCTCGAGATGTGATGGAGGGAAAATATGAGAATCTCAGAGCTATAGAAATCGTACATTTTGTAAAATGTAGAAGTTTCCACGCAAGTGACAAAGTGACCCCGGCTGAACTTTTATTTCGTAATGTGAATCCAGAACTCAACAAGGATGAGAGGAAAGGATCTATGGAGTTTGCAAAACATAATCCGGACAAAGTGCTTTTCGTCATTGACTCACTGGATACTCTGCCGTATACACTGGATGGTGAACATGATGTCATTGGTCTGCATGAAGAAGCTTCCCCTGCTACAATCTTATGGAACTTACTCACCAACAAGCTCATTCCTGGATATCGATCCATCACTTCATCTCGTGAACATACAATCAGAAAATATGAGGGTGATCTTCGTGCAAACAAAGTGATAGCACTTGTTGGATTAACAGAAGAATCCATGAAACAAATGATCACTGGATACCTGGATGAGAAGGAAGCAGAAGAAATAATGGACAACCTGAGAATGAATCACTCGTTGCTGTCACTCTGCAAGACTCCAGTTTTTCTTGTGTTCACACTCATTGGATGGAAACGTGACTCAGACTTCACTCCAAGTACAATGTCTGGAATAATGGTCCTTCTTTTGCAAAGTCTTTTGCGTTCTCCACATGCTCATGCTGATAACATTGAAGATGTCATCAATAAACTGAAAGAGTTAGCATTTACTGGAACCAGGGAAGGTCGAGTGTTATTCCAAACTCACGAGCTTGCACAGTACAAATTGGAAGAGGAAGAAGTTACCGATGTCACTATCTTAGTTCCTGGAGGTGGAAGACAAAGGTTATTAGAAGGCGATTCCATTCTCTTCTTCTGTCATCAATCAATCCAGGAAACACTGACAGCTTTTCACATTGCGGAAATGGAGTTAGATGAGTTTAAGGCATTTGTTGCAGAGGACCTTCACACTCCTCACTATTGCGTCATTAGACGATTTCTGTGTGGCATCATGCTGAATACGGATGTTAAGAATGCAGCAGGACAACTACTGAAAGGTACTGTATACATTTTCCATAAACTTATGTGAATATATATTTTTTAAATCCCTGTTCACTAATAATATAATTTCAAAACAATTGTTTGTATCCTGTTATTTTGTTTGGAGAGTCAATATATCACAAGATACCTGATTTATTTATTTCATAGAAAGTTAAGAATAGTAGGCATTTCTGCTTTGGTAATTTATTAAAAACAATTTGAAAGCCTATTATATTTTTAGCAACAGAAGATTTTCAAGAAAAAAAAACTCTGTTACTCACAAGCTTAAGTATGCAGTTCCGTGATGTCAGGGAATCTGCAGATCAACTGGAACTTTTCATATCAATGTATGAAGCCAAAGATGAAGTGACAGAAGGTGTAGAAGATTTAAAGAAGATTTATCTCCATCGCATTCCTCTCATGCTCAGCGACATTCATGCTGTTGGCTCGGTCATGCATCACAGCAGACAGTTGGAATCGGTAACTCTATTAAACTGCAAACTCGATTCAGGTTCCTTTGAAGTTTTGGCTTCTTCACTGCAAGGATCAAACTTGAAGGTGATTTTTGTTTATGGCAGTGTTCATCAATGTTGATTGTATGATCATAAAATATTGTAAATATGCAATTATAAGGTTCACTGAACAGGTATACAGGTTCACATTATTACAATTATGCGAATTATGAATTACCCCCCCACACCCTCATAAATTCGAACATAACCGGATGTTTCAACGGTCTGATCTATTGAACATTCGGTCTTAATAATGCGAACTTTTAAGATAGAAAATTGGTGATCTACTTTCTACCATATTGTTTCATATTCCATATCGATATTGATCTCCATTATTTTGGATGTAAAATTTGAATATGAAAATATAATATTGATATATATCCCTAAAAATTTACCAAAAAATTACTTAATCTATATCAGGGGTTCCTAAACTGGGGGGTGTGTAGGATTTAAATGTGAATGTCAATAAGGGAAAAGTTTTGAATAAATGAATTTTCTATTGATTATTGAATAATCAGTGTAAGTCTTCCTCTGATTATTTAGCCGAGAGCTGTGCAACCTGCGGCCCGCGGCGAGCTTATTTTTGGTAATGTCAATGGGGCACGAATTTTATTAAAAGATAAAAGTGTGGCGCAGCCCAAAAGGTTTAAAACCCTTGATGTGTACAAAAGGGGTTAAATGAAATGTAGCATCATAAGACCACCATAAACCACATGAAATTGAGAAAAANCAAGTACAATGTCTGGAATAATGGTCCTTCTTCTGCAAAGCCTCCAACGCTCAGAGCATGCTCACACCGAGAACATTGAAGATGTCATCGATAAACTGAAAGAGTTAGCATTTACTGGAACTAAGGAAAGTCGAGTTTTATTTAAAACCAGTGAGCTCCACAAATACAACCTCAATGAAGAGGAAGCAACTGATGTTGCAGTTCTAGCTCCAGGAGAACGCAGGCAGCAACTATTAGAAGGAGATTCTCGTCTATTCTTCTGTCATCAATCGATCCAGGAAACACTGACGGCTTTTCGTATTACTGAGATGGAGTTGGATGAGTTTAAGGCATTTATTGCAGAGTACTTGCACACTCCTCGCTATTGTGTCGTCAGAAGGATTCTGTGCGGCATCATGCTGGATGAAGAAGTGGCGAAGGCAGCAGGACAAATGCTCAAAGGTTATTCATTTCGTTGCTGTATAATCTTGCTGTTCAGAGTCTATATATTTCCAATATTGTACACATATTCAGATCTCTATACCCCCTATCAGATAACTTGGACAATCGGGTAAAGATACTCTTCCCCCTAGTAGTCAGCTTAAATAAGGGGGAAACTGTACTTGAAATTATAGTGATGGTGCGATGGAAATTCAGTTCGCTACAGAAATTTAGTTTGTGGTCAAAGAACCCCTTGATTCGCACCTTTTTATCTAAGGCTAATGCCGTAATATTGGCGATCCATTTGAAGCTTAAATATCAAAAGAATTCCTAAAGACTGCTTTTAATTTATGCCAAAGATGGCTGAAGATTGGACGAGAATATAAAAAAGAAAAAATGGGCATCAATATGTATAGTGACTTTTGAGACACCCTGTATATCAACTTATGCATTGACCTAACCCCCTGGGGTCAACAGCACAGGGGGTCCCTTAAAAGAAATTGTTGAATTATATTAAAATGGTGCATTTCATGAGAGTTGTTGTATAATTTGACCACCCCAAAGAATCCTGGCTAAATCAGCGCTTGGGGGGCCATGGGACCCTGAAAAATTTTTAGGGTTCCACAGCAAGAAAAGGTTTGGAAGCCTTGACCTAACTTATTGGTATGCAATAACCTTTATAGATTCCACCTCTATTAAGAACCAGGAGAGCACCTCGAGAAAAAGCAAGAGTTCCTGACAGAGAGCTTGACAGAGGAATTACAAAAGACAAGGAAGAGCAGAGCGGATGAACTCGAGCTCTACATCTCGCTGAACGAAGCCAAGTGTCAATTGAAAGAAGTCATCAGTAATCACATCCACAGAGTGTCAGTCGGGAATCAACCCCTCTCACCGAGTGACATGCAAGCGGTCGGTTCTGTGATGTATCATTGCAAATATCTTGATAAGGTGTTCCTGTGGAACTGTAACCTCGATTCTGTGACACTCGGAGTGCTGGCAAATTGCCTCAAGGGGTCAAATGTCAAGGTTTGTAGTTGATTGTATCTAGCTCTATATTATATAAGTAACTAATTTGAATTCTTCCAAGCCAAGAATTTGCTGCAACATATAAACTATCAAACCATGCATAAATAGTAATACAGACACTTCATAAACTCCAAATTACAAACTAAGGAAATAAGAACCAACCAATCTGAGTAAAAATTTGGAATACATATAATTGAATTGAAAATATTAATACAGTGGACACCACGTATCAAATTACTCGATGATGCTATCAATCTAGTATTGCTGTCAAAATCAATCTGGTACAAAACACTCTCTTCAAAATTAATCAAAAATATATCTCCACCTCCATAGGATTCAAAGTATTGACAATTCAGCGATGTATCCTGCTTGCAAGTAGGGGAGCCCTATGTTATACAATCATAATATTGATATACAACCTACACCCAACAAATAGTGCTATTCGGTCATTTCTAATAGGCATTTCTTTTTTCAATGAACAGATCTCTACACTACTTATGAGAAACAATCTGTCTATGGGTGCGGAAGGCTTGAGCTCAATAGGCAGAGTCATCAACCAATGCGAAGTACGTGAATTCGACATGTCGTATTGCAACCTAACATCGGAAGAACTGAAGGCATTGGCTGGTTCTATTGGAAGTTCAAATGCACCGGTAAGTAGCTTATTATACCTTACTTTATCGCTAGCTTTTCCAATGGGTAATTAGGGATGAACGATTATTTTTGGATCTGTCGTCACAAAAAATATCATAACTTATGGGCAACACAGTGGAGCAGTTACTGTTTATTTGAGTCAAGAATTAAAGCTTTGTATTCGAAATTGCAACTAATTCATTCTTTGTCACTGAATGATTTCAACTTATTTAAAATTATTTTCCCCAGATTCACGAAATACAATTCAACTCCAACAAAGCAATGGGAGAAGCTGGAGCAGCTGCTGTTGGTGACATCGTCAGACAATGCAGTGTCGGATTTCTACAGTTTACATATTGCTTGTTTAAAAGAGAACATCTACAAGCTTTTCTCTCTGCATTGGGTGATACACAGGTAAGAATGTACATGACAAAGCTACATGGATTGTAGGTACAGGTACATGGATTGTTTGAGGGTGAACATAATAACATTGGGGAAGGCAGTATGCTGCTTGTATGGCACTCGCTAAGCTTAAGCTAAACTTGTAATATTGATATTAGTGATGCATGTAGATTATCATGTATAATGTTACTAGA
Source organism: Halocynthia roretzi (assembly GCA_013436055.1). NCBI lineage: Eukaryota > Metazoa > Chordata > Ascidiacea > Stolidobranchia > Pyuridae > Halocynthia > Halocynthia roretzi. The sequence goes on along the minus strand of QRAM01000848.1, from coordinate 9,221 downwards.
ATTTTAGGCTGTTGAATTAGGGTATAAAAACAAATAGCAGAGCACACTTTTTCTATACACATGCAGATGCGGAGATGCAATCTAAATTTTGACATCTACAACACCGATGATGCTGACGTTCTCCACAAACTATTGTCGCACGTAACACAACATTCACGGATCATCGGATGCGTCGCGAATGAAGAGTTACAAGAGAGTTTGATGCTGAAATTGAAAAAATTACCACTAGTGAGTGGCTTATGTTACTATTACGTCACCTAGAGACAAAATGAAAAAAATTTATTAATTCATAGTTGTTATCCGACCACCAGCAGTAGAATAAAATGAAAATAACTACAAATATTTTTTTTACTGTTTTTATAGAAAGTTCAGCTTGGTTGGGACTATACCGGCTTGCATCGTCTTGACTTAGTTGGTAAGTATTCTTGAAAAAACTAACACAAGTTCTGACTGACTGACTGTATAACTGATTAGACTTCATCCTGAATTAGTAGTTTATTATGGGAAGTTAATTATGGTCGAAACCCAGCTGCAGTCAAACACTAACATAACGAGTGCTTATTGCTCCATAGTCAGTGTGATAGTTCATTCTATATTACAGATCAGATATTACAGATATTACATTCTTGTTCTACAGACAAGGAATGGGAACGAGCTTTGAAAGATGAAACATTAACAAAAGCTGAGCAGTTGGAAAACTTCATAAAAATAGCCAAAGAAGGAGAACGAATGAATCACACTCTTGCAATTCATCTGCATTACATAAATCTCAGTGGACTTCGTCTTACACTGCACGATATGACAGCTCTGGGTTCCGTGGTCAACTTATGCGAATCGCTGCGGGAGATCGACCTGCAGGATTGCGAGTTGCCAGAGATGTCAGTGAAGAGCTTTGCTGAACAACTCAATTCTTTTGTGAAGGTATTTTAAAATTATTTCAAAACAACCGAAGTAAAAATAATACAAATAGGAGTGTGGAACTCGTGGGTGGGTGGGTGCACTGCTAGGCCAGTGGTGGGGATTCCCCAAATATTTGTGGGAGAAATCAGCTTTTCTGGGAGGATATTCTAAGAAAACAATAACAGATATTGTATAGTTTTCACTCCTAAAGCAGTGGTTCTTAAACAGGGCTCTGAGAAGTACATTGAATTGTACTAAATAAATAGAATAAACGAAAAAATACATTTTTAAGTTACCTTCCTAGTTTACTATAATAATATAATAATAAAAATGAGTTCACACGTGTTCAAATTGGAGCAATCTCGAACCACCATAGCATTAAAGTATTTTAACTGGCAGTCCAGCATTCCATCACCCCGACAGACATAAAAAAATGATGGGAACAATACTATTTTATCATTGCCAAAAAGTGCTGGACAATACCTATTGCGAAACTGGTTTATTACTTGAACGATAAATTCATTTCCATGAAAAGCTTTACTTGTAATTTATCATTTCATCTTGGTTACATCAGGATTCAAAATATCTTTTAATTTCTAGATCGGAAAACTCAACTTGACAGAGAACGAGAACCTTGGATACTACGACATATTTTCTCTCTACAAACTCGTAAAAAGAGCAATTCTCTATCGCATCGATCACAACTACAAAGCAACAAGTGAAGATGAAAAATCAGGACTGGAGAAAATAACGAATCAACTCGAGGTTAACAGATTTACAATGACAAGTTAAACCCCAATTGACCAAGTGCAGTATCTAAAGACCCAGACCCAATATCTAAAATATTTTAATTTCTATAAGACTTCCAAAGAAATTCTTAACCTTTTTACTATATAATTTTTACTTACATGTATATGAGAACTATTACATATCAATCAACTTGAGGGAAACCGATTTTAACCCCAAAAATCAAGGAGTAGTTCTCCTAGAACTCTTAATTTCAGTGGACCCCCAGATACCGATGGACCATTTGGCCTGTTGGTAAATCCAGCCCTGTCTGTCCACTTGAGGCAAGGATTTTTAAATTAAATAGGATACTACTGTTCACGATTTCTGACTTTTATATTTTCTTTTAGTCAGTTAAATTGACTTAAATTAACTCTTTGTTTTCTCTTCAGAAATTATGGCTTACATTTGGGTCAAAGTTCACAATGCCAAAGGCTACAGACGAAGATGTGAGTAGCGTTCCGTTAGTTAGTTACCTAGCAGGAGAATATTTCACTTGTGGATATATTATTTAGTGTTAAATTTTTTTTTAAAGGAAGAAAATTCTGAAAGTGAGAAAACTGGAAAAGCTAAAAAAGCGCCAAAGATTTTTGGTGAGTTCAAAAGAGTAGAATATTATAGACAACTAATTATAGTGGAGAATACAACGATAACAGGTGAAGGGAAGTATTAGAACGCTACAGAAATACACTCCAATATCTAGTGGTGTGAAATGCTGTATCAATATGGTTTTGTCGGAGAACTCGGTGTAAAATGTACACATAGCAATTTTTTAAACTTAATCTGGGATGAGTAAACAAGAGCTATATAGTATTTCGGGTTAAATAAAGCGCTGTGATATAGCTATTGAATGTCACAGTCTATATATTGACTGTTAGAAATGCATATCCAACTTCTTCATAGCCAAATGTCTTATCCAACTTCCTTACTCTCTGGACTGAGTCTCCAGACAGACACATTCCGACAAACAGCATTAGAAGTATAGGGAGTAAAATTTGATAGACAACTAATGATGGTAATAATTGTAACCAATAATAGTGGAGAATGCAACGATAGCGCGTGATGATATACTGACATATCACTAGAGAGTGATACCCTAGTATCACTTCCTAAACAGGATATTCAATGGTGGGAATTGTCCCAGTGTGAGACTTACTAAGGATAATACAGATAAGCGTACTAGAGAAATGCTAGAGTGAAGTCTCGAGACATGCGAGATGTGGAGTGTAAAGAAAATTTGATAACAGTTCTAATATGAATATCTTTGTCACAGAGATTGGACCAGAAGGAGGCACTGTCAAGATTTACGGCTGCAAAATAATTTTCCCACCAGGTGCTGTTGAAAAAACCACTGAATTCCAATTCACTGTGACATTCAGTAGAAAGCATTGTCCTGCTGGATACATCATCATAACACCAACACTCAGATGCAAACCATCAATGAAGTTTGGCAAGCCAGTCAAGATTCAGCTACCAACATGGTTCTCAACCAAGTCAGAGAATGTTGTCATGGCTATCGCAAAAATAAGCAGAGAATCTGAAATGATTATCAAACAGTTCAAAATGAACCAGATCACTGACGGCTTCGTTTCCTTTGAATGTTATCATTTTTGCAGCTTTATGGCAATGATAAGGGGATGGTTTTTCTGGGACACAAGCATCAAAATAACAGGTAAGGGCAGGGCCGAATTTATAGGGGGCAAAGGGGACAATTGGGGGGGCCTAAATCCACTGCTCATTGTTACAATAAAATTGTATTTTCTGGTGACAGGTGGACTGTACTACGACAGATATGGCAATTTCCAGTTTCTATTATCTGCTGACAATGATGAGCTTGTTGAGAGGCACGAGAAGAAGCTGGAAAAACGTGGCTACGTAGCAAGTCCAATAAGTCTGGATCAAATGAAATTGACTAAGAAAAATGAAATCAAGGCAGTGCTGAAATGTCTCACACCATCAGAAATGGAATTCGAACCAGAGGAAAAGACGTTTACATGCGAAGAGCAGTTCATAGAGTCAAAGTATTCGTATACTCTCCTGTTCAGCATCAAACCTCCACCAAATAGTCAGCAACAATTGCAATTACAATACTCAATGACTGGAAAGGATATCGCAGCACAAGGCACCACATTCAATTTGGAGTGGTTTTCAGGTAATATTCTAAACCAGGTCAAACATTACCAGCATTGGGCATGGGGGCTCCAATACAATTTTACCGAGCTCCAAAATATTTCCCCAATTTTACCATCCTTACTCATTGGGTTGTAAAATCAATTTATAGGGATATTTTCTAAATTCAGGGAAATTTTGATAATATATTTGATTTGAAACAAAGCATATTGTAAGTAATTTTTATATGATTCACAAACCACCAAATTCGCTTATTAATGTAATGTCATAATTTTGCTGACGCTAATGTATTAATAAAAATTGGTCAATTACAAAACTTGGGCAGCATCAGTTTATTGTTATCATATTTTTTTTAATTCAGAGGAACGAATTTCAGCAAGGACACAATCTTCACTAGAGCCAAGAACACTGGGTGAGAGAATAAAACGTCATCATTATATTCATGTATAGCAGAATTGGCAAGAACCTAATTAAGAGCCAGAAAACTTAAATTTAAATGTCCAAAATTTCTGGGCCAAACAACACAATTTGCTATACTATAAGCTAGTACAACATTAGCGACTAAGAATTTTTTGGTAAAAACCGATTCCAAAAAGCACCAAATTACTGTACTCTGGTGTCAAAAGTGCCAATCCTGGTCAGTCCAAGCAATAATTAATGCGATGTATAAATTCTACTGCAGGTGGAGAAATAAAAGAGGGAGCAGAATATCTGAAAAACATGCAACAAGCTCATCCAACACAGGAGCCACAACAACCCTCTCCTGGTAGACCTGGTAAGTCTACAAATGTTACATAAGTCTTAGAGCCAAGTGCAGCAAGTCTTAGAGCCAAGTGCAGCCCGCAAAACGAATTTGTGCGACCCGCAGGGGAGCTGCGGCCCATGTCATTGAGGGTGTGAATTTTTTTCAAAGATGTAATTGGGGCGCAGCCCAAAAAGTTGAAGAACCTCCGCCCTGGACCAATGGTCCTTGACCTGAGGTGCGAGAAAGCGTTTCCAGGGGTGCAATGAAAGTTTCTAAATTTTTTATGGAAACTAGAAAATGGAACTTTCATCACTTTTGCACAGGAAAATAAGAGCCAGAAATCGCTCAAATGCAAGTGATGACTTAAGCGTGGCTCTTTTACTTGCTTCAAAAGTATTAATATTAATAAACAACAACATTCATTCATTCATTCCTCATTCAGTAGAAAGACTGGAAGACGTTTTCCAGGATGAAATCATTCGACGTTTCGGCCGAATGACAGACTTCTTAGAGTTTGCTCGCTCAGGTGAAGGTTTAGGTCTAGATGAACTCCTCCTTGACGAGATTAAAGATGATAACCCGCGAGATTCGAGAGCAAGTAAAATGGCAATGTTGAATCACTGGAGAGAGGCAAGAGGTTTGTAAATTCTTCATTCTCTTAATCCAGAGTTCAAACGAGTTCAGACTGAATTTAAAACAATCCGTTCTTGCTCTACAGATGACAATTCAAAAATATATTTCATCCATTAAAAACCCCAAATTCATCACC
>QRAM01000847.1:0-21082 GCA_013436055.1 Halocynthia roretzi | reverse complement strand
GATTTTCGGCAATATTTTTCTTCCAGTAGTATTTTTATCCAAGATAGCAGCCTTTTTGTGCTCGCCAGTAGATGCCTAACTGTCCTTATGAACCAGTCCGTCCTGCAAGTACGAACAGTTGTATGAAATCAAACATATTCACAGGTTTTCAAAATAGTCAAACCTCTATTTCTATATTATAGTACGAATGATAAATTTTTACCTATTGTGTTGGACAGAAACAATGCCGTAAATGCTATTTTTCCCTTAAAAAAAATAGATTTAAAATTTACAAATGAATTGCATTTTTAAAAGTTTTCTGTGGGGTCACGAACTTTAACACGAGATATATAACTATGGGAGCGAGGTTTTTTATTCTACCTCTTTGCCATCTCAAAGCTTCAAGGTAGGAAACGATAAAAATGTTTCATTGTAATCGACTATAATCATTGATATAATCTACGCGTCTTGTAGATTTCAAGTGTAATTGTGTTGATAACTGATTAAGCTGATAACGTAGCAAATTTGATCAACATCAGCTGAAGTTATCAGCAACTAATTGATTGGAAAAGTATCTTACTGAAATAGGGTAATCATCACTCCTCGCTAGGCTTATTTTCACGCAGCGTTCTGTGCGCTAATGATTCAATTGAGGATGAGGAAAATGATCGTTTTTTTGATGAGAGAAAAGAAACTCAAGTCCACACTATTACTTAAATGTTGATTAATTGATTGGATAAAATTAATTGAAGTTGATGTGTTAATACTTTAAGGAAAATGGTTATTCACGGCGAAGATCTTGATGTCTTAGCACATGGAATGCACCATGATATATAATTCTAATGCAAAGTACCAGCAGAGAATGTGATTCATTTTTCAAACACATCCTCCTCCTGTATCTTTGCTATATCATAATGTGAAGTCAGTTTGAGGTGGTGCAGCTAATCAATGCTTGTGCGGCTAAAGGAACTTTCATACATTTATCTAAAAAAAAAATGAATCCGCTACTAATTTAATTGGAAAAGTATCTAACTAAATAATGTAATCAAAAGTCCTCGCTAGCCTTATTTTTCACACAGCGCTAATGATTCAATTGAAGGAAGAGGAGAATTTTAATTTTGAAATGATTGTTTTTATTAGATGGTGTCCAAAAAGGATAAGAAGCGCTCTGGGATGAAGACCATGAAAGATGTGGTGACGAGGGAGTACACGATACATATGCACAAGAGAATCCATGGAATGTAAGTACATTCTATACAAATATACGCATTCCCCTTGAACATCACGTTACAAATTTGGATATTCAATAATGTCAAGTCTCTGTGTTACCTCACTGCTTTCATAGAATACACATCTCAGCTATTAAATTTGTGGATGTCACACATTATTTTGAAATTTGTAATTAGCCATGATATTCCCAGATATATTTTTTCCATTTTCAAAGCTATGGAGGATCTTAATAAAAAAATTCTCGCAGATTGGGCTATTAGATTGCGATTGATCCATATGTCACTGGAAAAACAAGGTGGGTATATTCCAAATTGGAAGTGTAAGTATATTTTAAAAATTTGGAAAAACATTTATTTCAGAGGTTTCAAAAAACGTGCACCTCGTGCGATCAAAGAAATTCGCAAGTTTGCGTTCAAAATGATGGGAACGGAAGATGTGAGGCTTGATACCAGATTAAACAAAGCTATCTGGGCACAAGGAATCAGGTATAAAATGGTGTATTTTTCAAGGTGCATTCCATGTAAATATCTTGCCAAAAGTACGCCAAGGCAATCGTACATTGCAACTAGGATTATTTCATTGTGGTTATACCAAGAACATTATCTTAATGTTCACCATACCAGAGAGAAACTGAAGTCCATGCGAAGGCTGATTATTTTTATTGGTTAAAATTAATTGAAGTTAAGAGAATATTATTCAATAACTTATCTCCATGGCGAAGATCTTCAGGCCGTAATGCATGGACTGCACCATGACCTGTTGCATGATATATAATTCTAATGCAAAGTACCAGCAGAGAATGTGATTCATTTTTCAAACGCATTCTCCTCCTGTATCTTTGCTATATTATAATGTGAAGTCAGTTTGAGGTGGTGCAGCTAATCAATGCTTGTGCGGCTAAAGGAACTTTCATACATTTCAACTCGTTCTTAAGAAATTTGCTAATAATCCTTGAACTGTAAGCGTTTAATTAATATTGGTAATATTAAATTCAATACAATTTCAAGCACAAACATGTTATCTATTTTGCATAGAAACACGTATCAGATTCTGTTTATCATGTTTAATAAGATGTTATACTTGAATTAAAATTTTACAGTTTGTGGTTACTTAATTTCTGTGGACTCGAAGCACTCAATGCAGTAAATCTAGAGCTTAGCAATATACTAAAAATATATGTCAATATCAATATTTTGAGAAAAGTGGAATACATACTTGGTAGAGATATATGACATTGTTTTTCCTTTTTTCCAGGAACGTCCCTTTCCGGGTCCGAGTGAGACTTGCTCGCAAACGTAATGAGGATGAAGATTCTGCAAACAAGCTGTACACCCTCGTCACTTATGTTCCTGTCACATCTTTCAAGGGTCTTAATACAGTTAATGTCGATTCTGAGGAATAAACTCAAGAAATAAAATGAAACTCTCGTCTTTTTTATTCGTTCAGGGAGACATTATCTAGTTCATCAGGATATAGGAATTTAAACAAATTTTTAACATTTACTTCTATACAACGGCCAAACGTTTTATTGCACCAAAATCCAGCTGGATTCGAAAAATATCCAGAAAACGGAATTATTACTTTCCTGTATCGGAAATATGGTACATCTGTGATAATATTAAATACACGATAAGTACACTACAACAGTATATCATAGGAATAATTATTTGGATTCATAAATCTCGAAACTGTGCTGAAGAAAAATTAAAAAGATTTGGCATTCATGCATCGAATGTAACAATTTAGATAATGAAAAATATCTCTTAGCAAGGATTAACAGTAAAACTTTGTGCAATTACTATATAACTTTGGTAAATATAAATAAGGCAGGTAGCCAATCATGAAGCGGATAAACCTTTGAAATAAGAAGTTGGTTCCCAATGGAATTAATACGAGAGGAATATTCAAAACTTACAGTGAAAATTGACTGATCGAATTCGGAGATGTAGAGTTACATGTTAGTATAGTATATAGTGCATTAAGCACTACAAAGCTGCTAACATAAATCTTAAATAAAATATTCAATACAGCGAATTCAAATCAGTTTTACCCGGACGAAGCTAGGTAGATCTGCTGGATTTGAATTACAAAAGTAATCCTCACCCTGAAGTAACTAATGTTGGTAAAAGAGCAAAGGAATTATTATCTTTAAATGGAGTAATTTATTCCACATGATGAAGGGGTCAATAATCTAAAGTTTGCAAATCCCTTACCCTAACCCTAATCCGAACCCTCAGAAATGGGGTAAACCACGTACTGTGGGAGAACCAGAAAATTTGTTAGGTTATATATCGAAAACTAATCAATTGATCTATCGCTACAACTCATTTCTTGCTCCATTTTCATAAACAATTTTATTCATTTTCACCTTCAGACCAAACCAATAGTTGTAGGCAAGCAAGACTGCATTTTTACCGGATACAGCCGACATCTCCATAGCACTTGCAGCCCATTCAATAGGACTTGTGTAGTACAAACCAGCTCTGTTCAGTACAAACGATGACAGCTTTTGGGGAACGCTAGAAAAGATGAAATAATAGTTACTCAGTGGTAGGATTCGTACCGGTTACTAAAATTACATTCCAACGACCTGTTTGTGAAGGGAATCCTCACTTAACGATCAAGTTTCGTTCCAACGACCTTACATAACACTCTCAGTCTGGATTCAATTCAGGGAACAGTCGTCATTCTCGTATAGCAGGCGTTGTGTTACAATAATGGTTGTTAGTGTGAGTAACTGTATTCACTTACTGATAATCTGGATATGCATTCCATTTCACATATGTTGTCTCATTGTAAGAATCGAACAAATAAGAAATCTGTTCCTTTGTCATTGGCTCAGTTGTATATACTTTGTATATCATGACATCTTCAGTATCTATTTTCGGATCGTAATCGACTGGAAATTTTCCGCTAATGGACCTGCAAGTACACATTGAGATCTGATCTTGTTAGAACTCCAGCCCCAGAGTTCTATTGTAATTAAAACCGTGGTGCCAGTAACTGTGTTTATAATTATCTGGCATGAGAGCCAGACAGTATGCGAGAAAATCTCTCGCTAACCCGTTAAGAAAAATTATTCTCCATTTGTGACTACAAATTAAAACTCCTCGAGTTTTGTACAGTACAATATACAATTTTTAGTCACGTACATTTTCCATTTTTGTTATTGATTATCCGTGGAACTAATTTGCAGATAATTGGCAGGAGTATATTTGTAGCACAATTCTAAAAAACGAATTCTTACCGGTAAAACAGGGTTGTATTCGGAACGAAAATATCTTCAGGACATTCCTGCTTTGAATCGCAATGGAACAATGAAGAATTCAGTTTCCCAACAATGAAGTTTGCAACAGTTTGTCTGCAAGAGATTATAGTATGAGTTATATTAAGGCCATCTTTTGTATTCCATGTGTCAATTTTTGAATGCATGAATTCAGAAGTGGCATATTTTTCAATTTTCATGAATACATGATATATTGAAACCCATTTCTATGAATTCCTGTTCCAGATTTTTTTTGTTAAAAAAGTCTTTGATGAATGCTTGTTACACGAATAGGCTGACCGTGAGATTTTTTTCTACATGCATAATCAACATTAATACATATACCTGTATGCCATATCTTTCGCATCTGCAACAGGGCAAGGTAGAAATTCTTCACAAGCTTTTGACAAGTCAATGTTGTACGTGTTAGGTCCAATAGGAGCAGCTAGTATCACAATGTCATATTTATGAGTTGTTTTCGGGCTAAATGAAATAAATTTGATGAACATCTAATGTATTACCTCAAACAGTTAAGTTATGAGAATCTGCTTTGACAAGGTGAAGTTTCTATTCAGGATCGGGACTTTTACTGCTAATTTCAGTTAGCTTACTTTTCGACAGTAGTTATGGAGAACGCCTCATGTGCACTTTCAGGTCTATATGTTACAGAGGACACATGTTCATGAATGAGATTCGGTTCGGTTGCTTCGAATATTTTCTCGCAAACCATCTTGTTTCCTCCGTAAACAGACCACAGCCCGGGCTCAATTCCAGCCATTGATACTGATCCTGTGGAAACCATGGAACCATAGAACATCCTACACCAACTCCTTAATTTACGAGTCCTAGAACTTGCTTGTGAATTGAAAATTCATTAATCAAGGCCCAATGTTACTGGTTCATTGTGAGGTGATGGGATGGGTAAATATATCGCATTGTGTACCTTTGCTTACGGTACTGGTGTTACCAGGGGCTAGTTGTGATTTGGCATTTTTACTGGTCTATGGCAGCACCAACCATTTATTTTAATTATTTATTCATTATTGTCATACAAAATAATTAACACACGGTTCATTCTTGGTCGTATACAGTTTCGAAACACTTCTCTGGGCTTATGTTGAAGCCCATTAGCTAGCCCATAGCCTATTGTTTCAGCATTATTTAATGTCTACAAACTGAGATAAATGAGCAAAATACTCATAATTCGATTCCTGGAAAATCGAGGGAGTGGTGTCCTATATTTATTCTTATTTTTAAACCTTCTTATCATATACATGAGTAACTTGTATGAGTATAAAAGAACATACCAACAAATCCATGTGTTGTTGTTGCATCTTGTCCATAATTATTTCTTATTGCTCCAGTTACTAAAGTGTCAATCATTGTAGAATGAATTCCATTATCAGAATACAGTTTCCTGATGGAGACCTAGGATATAAATAATCAGAACCAGGATAAACCACGAAGTAGGAAAGTACCTTCTACTACCATTAAAATCCCTCTTACAATGGACATGTCATGCTTTAAATGCTATGATAAAGTTGAATCCCTTCTAACAGGGAGTAATTGAGTTAAAAACCTCTATTATGAGTGTATCACAATTATAGTCTTATAAATGAATATTAAAGCTGTTTATTTGAAAACTTTTTTTTTAATTGCTGCACAATTCTAGTTTATTTTTGCTTTCTCCGAGTGTTATCCTATATTTATGTGCAATATCATGCTAAAAAAAGAAGCTATTCTACAGACACCAGTGATTCCTTTGCTAAACTTGTCCAAGCAAGTCAAATTTTTGAGAAAGAAATTACCTTGGTCGCATTTAAGAACTCTTCATCAGCAGCGGCTCGCAAGAGACTTTCCACATCGTTGTAGCTGTATCCTTGCTCTTGTAGATCATAAATTCTAGATAAGAAGAACAAATAGAAACACAAATGATACACAGTTGGTTAGAAACTATCTTACGATAAAAATTTCTCCATGAAATGACTTTCCAATCTGTTAATTCGGAATAGATCAAGTCCATAAAGCCATAGCATCTTGAGGAAGGTTAATACCGACCAGGTACTTGTTTTTAAAATGTAATCTTTGCCGTCAAATAATGCTGTGATACCATCAACATTAGCTGCATGTTTCAAACCTAGGTGAAGCAAATTAAACAGGTAAACAGGAATTCCTCACCAGAATGGATGTACTGATTTGTTAACAACAACCATATCCCTCACCAAACCCCGCCTGCCCTAACAAAATGTAAGTGGGTTTTCAGAGGGACCACACTAGCATACTATCACCAAATTGTAACATTCAAATAGAAAAGCATCATCTAAAACCACATATCATATTATTTATTACCAAATGACTCCACAAAATTCTTCATGTGCATGTTTTTAGGATGGATAATCGAAGCTCCACTTTCATAATCTCGTCCATTGACATTAACGGTCGCCACTCTTCCGCACAACGTTGACTTCGGCTCGTACAAATCAATCGGGACGTCTTTGCCAAATTTTTCCTTCAAGAAATATATTGATGACATTCCACCAATGCCTCCTCCGATGACAGCTAAAGCAAAAAAGGAATTGGCTCAAAAGAGGAAGCCATGGTTAAGCAAAACTAAGTTAAAATCAAAACATGGAGGAAGTTTTTCTTTACACTTTTCAAGACATTCTCTTAATAAGGCCTGAAACATTATTTAAAGACCACGAACGAGTCTACAACAAAATGAACCATTCTTACCAATTCTTGCTGGGTTTGGTTTCGAATCTGCATTGCAAAATGTCGTCAGAAAATAAGTCAACAGAGCGAGTGCAAACGATAACTTCAACATCCTACATTCAAAACTATATACAGCAAACGAAATCTTGAAAAAGAAAAAGAAATAAAACAATAAATTTGCAGCAATAAACCCAAACAAACTTGCTGAATTAATTAAGGTTTCCAGCTGTGGGGTCAAAGGTTGCATGACGTAAACAAAATTGAACCGTTCACGGCAATCATTTACGACAAAAAATCCAACGACAATATATGAAACAATCTTCAAAAATGACGGCAGTTATTATTATTTTACACCATTTAAAGATAATCATAAATTTATTTCAACGGTAAACCCTATAGCAACGCATTCCCAACCACCGTTTGATACAAATATATTATCTCTCTCTTAGTTCCTAAAGCTCATTGACAAAATTGTGATTAATGAGTGTTTAATTATTCGAGTACCAATTACGAACGCATCCCCCTATTTACGCGTAATCCCTTTCGCAGTCAAGTGTCGTACGTTCCGTCTGTCGTGTATACTATTATCGAAGGTTCAAACGTACTCGGGGATGTAGCTCAGATGGTAGAGCGCGCGCTTAGCATGTGCGAGGTACGGGGATCGATGCCCCGCATCTCCAGACTTTTTTTACTCCCAATTTTTTTCCAGCTATATAAGTGGAAAAGGTGATACGACAATTTAGTAATAACACAATAAGGATTATTTCTATTTACTGCGAAAAACCTTGGCTTTGTTATATGTCGTACTCACTTAACGTTGATTAACTTCGCACAGGTAATAAGAATTGATAATGGCTTTCGCAGAATAAGTACGGATCCCAATACCGAAGGACACGGGGGATGTAACTTTCAAGGCAGAGACGACTTCGAGCTAATTGGACACTGGATTCTAGTTTTGTCAAAATGCACACAAAAGTCATTGTACCCTACACCTTGCACTGTAGCGTTAATTCTTGATCAAGCGCATTGATCAAGGTACATAAACATTTCCTATACACATATAACAACGAATGTCGCGTAGACCCCACTTTTAAAAAGGGTCGAGAATATCAGTGGAAACACGATGTACGATCATGAATTGTCGCTTTACGTAATATACAAGGACTACCTGCACCTCGGAGCAGCAAAAGAATTCAGCCTGACCTTTAACCGATCAAAACAAATTTGAATGGTTTTTTAATTTGTTCAAGCTAACCAACATCCAGTAACGAACTTCATTGTACTTCAGGCATATACTGTAATTTTTTTTTTCACCTTAATTATGTGTATTCACTATTTAAGTATCGAAATGGTTACGCATTGGTATCTAGGAACTGATTTATTCACTTCAAGGTATTTCTAATAGGGATAAATGAAAGAATTTGTACAATTCCCAGTTCAAACGGCCTCCTGGAACAGATTAAATACTAAGTACAGGGCATCACTGTACTATTCCAACTCTTCAACACCATAACTATAATCAAATTCAATAGATTCATACTACACGAGCAATAGTTTTATTTTTGGAATAATTTTTTTCACATTTTCTCTATTACATTATCACAGGTTGCTGGCCACCCATCTGTGGGACTCCTTGGGGAACCTGCGGAGGAAGTTGTTGCATTGGAGGAGGGCCACCGGGCTGCGCAGGCATCTGGGGGATCTCTGGCTTAGGGGTCTTAGATTCGCTCTTAGGTCCGGTTATTTCATCTTCGTCCTTTGGTTCAACAATGCTCACATTATCAGGAAGCGGTTTCTTGGGGCCGATCTTACCATTAGGATCCCATGGTAACATAATTTTGACTTTGATACCAAGGACACCTTTGAAAATTAAATTAATAGCGTGGTAAGTAGAGGTATAGATAATTCCTTCCAAGATTTCTGAGATTGCCAGTATCTTAGGAATAAAACAGAGACAGTACTAAAGTTATTAAAGTCTTCCTAGAACTCAGAGGAACAAAACCAAGGAAGCCCAATGTTTTTACATACCCTGTTAATTATTACGAACCATTGTATATAACTAAATTGACCCACTAAGGTGTCGCGACAGTTTGGAAAGCACTGACCTGAACAACAGAATTTTATCTACAATGCATCAGTAATGATATGATCTCATCAATGAACATTGTTCTATGAAGACCATCGTGAGACATCATTTGCAATATAGGCTGAACTCAACACTTCAATATCAAGTAAAATCATACCTTGCCTAAGTAGCACGTGCCTCACAGCAGTGTCTACATATTCACGGACCGGATGACCACTGTGAATCATCAAACCATCGACAAATTTCATGGCCTTCGCTCTTTGACCTCTGAGCTTACCAGAAACAACGACTTCACATCCCTTGGCTCCGGATTCCATGATGAAACGAAGTACACCGTAACAGGCTCTTAAAGTAGTATTGGGAAGTATTTTTAAAATAGTCGAGAAATTTTAAGGGGGGTTTGGATAAATCTACTATAATGTAACATGGCTCAGTGAAAGTACATTGTGTAATCATCCAACAGTTATTCGGTGTCCTAAGTTTAGTCATCATTGCCATGATAAAATAAATACAAATTAATAATGATGCCCTAACTAAGACCGGTAGAAACAGCTGGCTAAGTATAGACTACAAAGGTCTCGTATTGTGTACTAGCGAAAGAGAACCAGCGCTGCAAGTAATTTTTACCCGGCCGCAAGGGAGCAGTGCCGAGACATGCCTGAGCTCTGGGGTATCATTTAAAGAAATATAAAGGCAGTCACGACCTGGTTCAGGACCACACTAAATGTGGAATCACCAATACAAGAACCTTTATAAAAGAAAATTAGTCACCTTCTGACAGCCAGACCTCCGAGAAGCTTATATCTGAGAGATTCACACTGCGCTGTTGCACACAATCCACGATTCGCCACCTTTTCAGCATAAAGCTGCGAATTAAATTACATTTCCATAATATACTGGAAAACTTCAATTCAATTTAATAATATGGGCAAGATATTTGACATCAGATTGTGAAGAGACTTTTTTATCAACAAATATATTCTGACGGGGGAGTCCTTGTCATCATTTGCCTTCACAATATCAGTGCTAGCAGCGATCTACCTCATTTTTGGGGGTTAGTGTTGGGGCAGGGATGGGCAAACTTTTCAGATCATTAGCCGCCCTTCATGCAATCCTTAATCGACCCCCATCACATGAAATTAATGTTATCAATGGAAATTTCTCAATACAATTGTCAAGTGATATTTTCTAGATTACTTAGTATTTTTAAATTTCAACCCGAACCCCAATCCAGATTCCAAATTCCCAAAAATCAGGTAAGACCGCATACTTTAGCAGCACCAAAATAGTAAACTGACAATGTTTTACAAGTCTACCTCAACAGCCCCGTCTGCGAAATTGAAACGCTTCTGGACCATTGCTGTGAGTTCACGAATCCTACGACCTTTTTCTCCAAGAACATTTTGAGTTCTGTGAAAAATAGATAACCGATATAATTTGTATGACGACCACAATATATTAGGAATCATTTTAAGTCTAAAGGCAGCTCAGAAACAAATTAACTTTTTTTCAAATCATCCAAACTGTTATTTGGTGTCCTAAGTTTAGTCATCATTGCTGCCAACTATGTGAATGAGACACAAAGTTTGCTTTGGATTCATTATTATACTTGGGTAATTTCCATGCTGATCTAGGTGCTAAATGACAGGGTGATGGCTGTTGCAAGATTTGAGCCAGCAACCGCTCGCTTGTTAGGCTTACTACAGCTCACCCAATATCCCACCCATTAGAAACTACTACATGTAGATCAGCACTTTACACGAGTGCACCACCCAGTGGAGCAACTTTTAAATATAAATGGGGTTTTAATAAAATTAGGATTCCGTAAAATTTAACACCAGCTACAAAAAAGTTTTTTTTTTCAATTTTGTTTAATTTGTATTGTTTGTACATTATGAATTCTACCTCACCCAATGTACACTGCAGTGCGATGGGTGACACACCTCAATACACAAGTCACTTAGGGTTTCGCGATTATAATATATTGCAATCACCAGTATAAGTAAGGTCATAACAGGAATCAATGCTTTGAGGGTAACACATGTATTTCCATTCTGCTTGTGCAAGTCGTCTCGGAATTACACGGAAATTACCGAATCATCTATTATACCGAATTCACTCAGGATATTTCTTACATAAACCACAAATCACCTAGTGGCCATTATGATGATCTCCGTACGTGATGGAGTAACACGAACTTCGACGCCACTGTATCCATCTTCTGCCAACTCTTTCCAAAGGAGCTGGTTAAGCTCGGCCTTGAAAAGACCGTCTCGAACAAACTGGTGAAAAATTCGAACTCTTAATTATATTACACATGTCTGGAAATATAACTTCATTTGAGAATTCACAAGATTGTCAGCATAACTCAGTTTTTAAACTCGTTTCTAATCATCCAAGAAGTATTTCGGTGTCCTAAGTTTAGTCATCATGGTTATGCTCGGCCATACGGCAAATAAATCCAATGAAATCTTACCATTAAGACCATAAACAAACATTCATTTATCATTATATTACAAAACTATTGTTCCATCTTTGGTATAATATAAAAATAATTACAATTTAACCATATTCATGGCATTAAAATGAATAATTCGCGATACATACCTTGCGTTTTTTCGATATCTGTGTGGTCATCACGGCAAGTTCGGAAAAGGAATGAGCAAACGAAAATACACTGGAGGTCGCATTTTTCCGTATGATGACGTAACGGGCTCACACGTCTAAACAAGATAACGTGGCAAAATAATCGATCAAACGCTGAAAATGTTGGAAAAAATATCCCCAAATTATTTCAACTTCTTGATTAAGATTATAAAGCTTTATTGATTACATTCAATCAAGATTAATTATAGTCAAATTATTAGGGGCGTATATTTGGCCCCATATGATTTTGTGCTTCCTGATTTGTCTCGAACATTCATTTTTTCTTAGCAAATCAGATTTAAAAATGGAATTTTTGTCTCCCTTCCTTTAAAAAAAATTCTAATAATATAATAAAGGTATAAATACATTTTTCTAGTAGTTTAATCCAATTACGGTTAAACAAAGTTGGCTCAGGTTTGAATTATGCCAATTTGGCCCACAACAGTGACCATTTTTCTGCCAGGGTGCCAGGATAGTAACAGAATTCAGAATTCAGTTGCTCAATGTCGTCGTAATTTAAAAAAATCTCTCATAAAATATCTATACCCAGATATGATATAACGAGATATGGTTTATTTCACGCGGTTATTATTCCAACAACTCCGTGAGAAACCAGACCTACGGAATATCAGACCGAAGAAAAACTGGAAAGCAATTTCCCTTCTGGTTTTCGGGATTTGCGCTGCATTGTGCCCGATCTATATTTACCCGTTGTACAACAACAAAGCTTTCAGTGAGATTTTGAATATTTGAAAAACATGGCTAAATGTATCTTTGATTCACAGTATATAAGTAACTGGTCCATATGGAATAGTTTTCTGGGTTATGGGCAGTCAGTAAGCGGACTGGGGCTTGGCTGCAACACTTTTAAAAATTTTGAATTATATACCAAAATATATTCTACACTTTGTGGTTACTACTTTTTCTATTGGTTCACATTCTCTCATATCTCAACAGAGGACGTTCAGAGAGAGGCAAGAGCTGGAATTAACCAAGAAGATATTCAGCCTGCTGGAATGAGAGTCTGGTCCGATCCTTTCGCGCCGAAACCTGAACAAAACAAGAAATAAAAAGCAAGCTGCGAAGACCCTTCAACCATGATTGGAAATATCCAAGCGACGGCTGAGACCGGCTCTTTCTACCGTGCCGCGTTCACTGAAATAACATCTTTCATATTCACCATGTTATTTTTATTGTTTTCCATTCAAACAAGTAGTTCAGAACTATCACTGATTACGAATCCTGTTTTTGTGACGGAAATATTTATTGCCCTCTTTACTCTGCTTCAAATCGCCCTTTATCTTGTAATCTACCCCAAAATTTACCCAAGCCATTTTCTCAGAGATTTTCCTACTAAGAAAAGATATGGATTGCAGCAAAAATGCAAATATTTTTCAAAATGCATCATCACCTTTGCAATCCTGTGGGTTTCCGCCCATTTTTTCGCCGTTATATTTGGAGCACCTCTGATTGACTCGGTGGAGAAAACCGCTGTATGGGCGGCACTCACAGCTTGCCTTATTTCCGTACCTGGATTATGTGTGATTGGTCCCAAACCAAGAAAATGGCTTTCCCTCTTCAATCTCGTGAAGTTTGACTCGCCACAGAAACGAAGTTTCTATTATTCCACTGTTGGTACTGTCGTGGGTAGCTGGGCATCATCTGTTGTAATTCCATTGGACTGGGACAGGCCATGGCAGTTGTGGCCCGTGCCTGGCATAGTCGGGGCTATGTTGGGATATGCCATGGGGGTTTTGTTAGGTGGAATCAAAATTTACAAAGATTTGAAATTTTCAAAACTTCATTAATTCGTTTGAAATTAGAAATGGTTGAAATTGTGTTTTTTTACTCTGTAAGAATAAATTCATTACCCACTGGTTTCCTATTCTGGTTGGTATAAGAGTTTTAAATTACGGAAAGTGTTGGGAATATTTAGGGTGATATATATGCATGGAAATATAATTATGGCAGGGTGTTATGTAAAAAATTTAAATTCAGTTTGTCTTCTAAAACAAGAGAAATACATCATTACAAATATAGCAGTACCTTTGGCACTTGTTTTTTATTTACATGTTATAGAAAATATTTGTCTAGAAAATTCAGAATAATTATCAGTAATTTTCAATCACTTCAGTGGCATTAATAACAGATATAGATCTACACATTGTTCAGTAAGAAAGAGCTGTATATTTTCAGGGTTTGGTTACAAAGAAACCTGTTCCACACCTGGAAAATAACTTTGTACACGAGATAAATAAACTACAAATTTGCAGTTGGCACTTTGTTCAATCTCGTGACTAATGAGCTATATAACACCTGATATTATCTCATTCTATAGTGCGAAAAGTACAATATTTAGTTGCATAAGATTAATTGTGACGATAACAGTAAGGTACAGTGATTGCAAAGCTAACAGTATGGTACCATGATACAACCACACAGATATATAGTAATGAATAGATAAAATTGCATAATTAAAGTTCAAAATACAGTGGTTACTGGAGATAGGAAAAATATAGATATAATGTAAAAGATATATGATATAAAAATATTCTTTGGTTGAAGTTTTATACTGAGAACTCGTCAGTTTATAAAGCTTATGGCATTCCAAGAGCTATTTAGCAGTTTTACAAAATTAATTCAAAATCATGCTTAATCAATGAGGTGCCCTGAGGTTGTGGTGAGGACCCCTATATTGAAAAACACTGGCTGTGATGTAAATGATCTGCCATGCGAAGTTTCAGAGCATTATGTGGAGCACTCTAGGTGTGATTGTGGTACATGCATATAGTATTCTCTATATTTATAAAAATAATGTGTTTTCCTTTAACTGAAAAGTTGATTCACTCAAAAAATATTACATGGAATAGTAGAGCAAAATATAATAATGAAGAATTATTCACAGCAAAACATATTTGAATTAATTTACCTGTGTTAATTCAATCAACCAATTTCACAGCAAAGATTCTGGAAATAGTACGTCCGCCATCACATTCACAAATAACCTCAACTGATTTGTTTTCAAAATTCAGTTTCAGGATCTTGTGTCTAAATATTCAACATTACATGTTAGAGAGTTTAAGCAACTAAGGAATCAGATAAATGAACTTCCAAGGTAAAATAACAAAAGATTGAATACAAACTGTCTGCCTCATAACAATGATTGTACAAATAATGTGTCCCATCCCGTCACTAGGATCTGAATTATGATGGGTCTAACCCCCCTAATCCCGCCCCTTTTCATCCACCATTTTTAATACTAAGAAACGTCCCTCAGTAGAACTATGGGTCGAAAACCCTCCTTTGTGCTATTATCATGAAGTAAGAGGAATACTAGGAACATACGTTTTAGTTTTGGGATCCTCTCCACATCCATAAACCTCTCCATTGACGACACAAGCTGAAGTCAATGTATATGGTAGTTGCATTCCATCAACAATCGTCCAGGTATTATTTGTTTCATCATACCATTCAATACTTTGTGGTTGCTGTGAACCACCACCTCCTGGAAAAAGTTACAAGAAACTTTTCAATCATGAATCTGTTGTTATGTTTTAAATAATTGAAAGGAAATGAATTTACCAAGAACATAGATTTTGTTGTTAAAGGTAACTGCTGCTGAATCAGATCTTGTTTGATTCAATGAAGCAACATAGAACCATTGTCCAGTGTTTGAATTGTATTTTTCAACTGAAGAACTGGCTACCTTACCATAACCACCAATCTTATAAATAGCATCTGATTGAACAAACAATGACTGCATGAATTATACAATGGTTAACATGTCCAAAATCATATAGGAAGGCAAGCAGGCAGGCAGAGGGTTAACAAAATATATTTAGTCATCATGACTCTGAAATCAATTAGTGAGACCCGAATGCAGTATTTAGTCAGATATAAAATACAACATGAGTATCCCACTAGATGGTGCAAGAGATCTAATCACGGTTTCATCATTGGGGTTAACCAGTTGGTTCATTTTTTCAGGTCGCTTCCATCAAAAATATTATTTGAGCTTGAGTACTTGGGTAAGTGGGTGACCCAAATGGGTCACAGGTATNAGTAATGTATTACCCAAGCCCCCCTAATAGCACAATGCAGTGTAAATTCTGTTATAGTAATCCCTCACCTATCGAGGGGGTTTACATCCTCCATTTTTTTTACTAAGAAATGTCCCTCGGTAGTAATACAGGTTGAAAACCCTTCATTTTGGTATTATAATAAAGTCGATGGAAAAAAGAAGAAATTCTTGGAACATACGTTTCAGTGCTGGGATCCTCTTCACATCCATAAACCTCTCCATTGATGACACAAGCTGAAGTCAAAAAATATGGTAGTTGCATTCCATCCACAATCGTCCAGGTATTATTTGTTTCATCATACCATTCAATACTTTGTGAGTCGCAACCTCCTAGAACAAGTTACAAGAAACTTTTTAATTATGGAACTGTTGCTATGTTTCAAATAATTGAGAGGAAATGAATTTACCAAGAACATAGATTTTGTTTTGAAAAGTAACTGCTGCTGGATAAGTTCTCGGTTGATTTAATGAAGCAACATTGCACCATTGTTCAGTGTTGGGATGGTATTTGTCGAATGAAGAACTGGATTTATAACCACCACCACTAACCTTATAAATAGCATCTGATTGAACAAACAATGACTGCATGAATTATACAATGGTTAACATGTCCAAAATCATAGGCAGGCAAGCAGGCAGAGGGTTAACAAAACATTTTTAGTCAGTATGACTCAAAGCTATTAGTGAGACCCGAATGCAGGATTTAGTTGGATATAAAATACAACATGACTCATGATTATCCCACTAGATGGCGAAAGAGATCCAATAAGGTTTTGTCATTGGGTTAACCAGTTGGTGCAGTTACTTGGGTAACTTTCACAAAAAATTATATTAGCTTGAGTACTTTGGTAAGTGGTTTAGTAAGTAATTTAGAAGTGGGCGACCTCCAACAGGTCACAGGTATTATAATATACATTTAAAGCTCTGTTAAACAATTAAGAAATTGTCCAACTAAACACAAATCACTGATCATTATCTTCCATTTGCAGTTAACAACAAATTATAATTAATCTGAATTAGTTAATAACCTGATGTTGCTGCGAGTGATGTTTCATGCATTATTTCTTTACAATCTGAGATTGCTGTCCATGTGTTACTGACAGGATCATATCTCTCGGCCTTTTCAGTGGCCAAGCCCCATCCACGACCAGCAACATAAATCAAACCTATTGATAAACAAAATACATTGCATGTAAGTCGACCAGAAGTTTGTAATGTTTTACATGCGATTAATAACAATTGTATTTTAAACATCACAAGATGTCTGTAATGGAAAAGGTTAAAAACCTTCCAAGTTCATGATAACAAAAACATGGTAGAAAGTCCAACATACAGCAAAAAAGGAAGATGAGTAATACAGCAAACCCGATATATTCTCTGACTATTGAACATAGTTTTTGGATGAATACAAATCGTTTATTATATTCTATTGCTCTCAAACAATCTCCCTAACCATTAAGTAAATTTAATCATTTACTCATTTTAAAATATTAATTATCATTAAGATTTATGTTAACCAATCTCGTAAAAAAATCATGTATTACCCACTTTGTTGGATAATCCGCAGCTTCGATTTTTTTTTTACAAAACCATGTACAACCCGCGGGTTATCCATCCGAAAGTACGGTAGTCATGCCGCGAGGTCTGCTAAACTTTAATCGATTATTAAATTACATATTGGGTGGTCGACTTATCGGGGTTCCAATCTATTAGGAAATTCTATGAAAAAATAATGCTAAGTGAAAGATCAGATATGTTTTTTTTTACCATCAAAGACAACAGCGGGTGGGAAACTGCCATGATAATACTCCATGCTTTGCATTTCTTGCAAAGTTACATTTGCTTCAGTATAACACAGTTTGCGAACTGATTGGTTGCTTGAGAGAGTATAGATATCATTATTCAATGATAGCACTGTGCATCGTCCATCTGCATCAGGAATTTCCCGCTGATATAAATAGAACAAAGTTCACATGTTGTTATCTAACTCCAGAATCAAATAAATAAATATTCATTTACCTGTTCATCAGTCCAAGTTTCATTAGATATATTGAAAATTTTCCATGAACATGACTCGGAATTGTATACACCAATGCCTTGTGACAGAGAGACTCCACGACCACCAGTAGCTTGTACTTCTGCAGTGGTAAAAATGAGAAATGTGTTCCAAGTAAATCTGGAATTTATTCTAGATCAGGGATTCATAACTCATAGCAGTGGTTCTCATCCTTTTATGGTCCGTTGCCTCCTATCGAGAGGTCGTTGGCTTCCCTACCGGGATCCTAAACACCCCTGACCCCCAGCCCCCTAAAAGAGCACCTCAGCGCTCTAACACCAACCTTAGAAATCAATAGAAATGATCTGTTTAATCTTACATACAGTTTTTACATATATTTTGAATACTACATATTCTGCTCGCGGCTCCCCGGCAAAGGTCTCCACTACAATACATCCATGGATAATAAATCCAACTGCATATTAAATCCAATTGCCTTAGGAACGGATGGATTGCATTTATTGCATTAAAAAATATCCCGGTTAAAAATTTCAAAAGCCGCTTTATGAATCCATTTTGTTCATACTAAGTATTCTATTTTCTAATGATTTTTGTGAATAAACTGTATCGGTGTAATCTCATCCGATTAAAAATGCGATTTGTCAATCTCATCAAATCGAGCGTTTTCAAACTGGGATTATCCCACAATCAGTCACCTGTTGTTCAACAATTGTGTGAAAGGTATCAAGGGATTATTATTATGTAACTGTGCTGCATGAACGTTTTCAAACATGCCTCAATCATTTACAGCCAAACAAACTTCATTGTTTCAGTTTTTGCATCACATGATTCATAAATACACTGTACTAAATTATTTGTGTTTCTTTTGTACTCATTTTTATCGTGCCGGTTATTGAATCCGCCGCTTATTGAACCCAAAATTGTCTGGGACCGAGGTGGATTTATTAAGCAGTTTCAGTAATTAACTTTTGTACATACAATGATTTTCTTTGTATGCTGGTTGCAAAACGTGTGTAAGTATGCACAGCTCAATGTTTGTCCTGCTCAATATTAATGTTAGGTGAATAAGTTGTCCGTAGTGAATCAGTACTAACGTAAAACTAAAGCCAGACAAACAGTAAAACACCTTCGAAGTTTTCTGTTTTCACATCAAAACTGTCAAAGACAGACACCGTAAATTCCATCATGCATTCCATTGACCCTTTCAGTAGATCCTGAATACAAAATATGGTATTCAAGAATTTTCATTTTATAGAAATACATATTCTCATATGAAATAGAGTTTGCATTGGAATACTCAAATTATCAAACCTCATTTTCAACAAGATATCTGCGATATGATATTGGAACATCAGCGAGCGTCACATGCTTCAACATATCAGCGAAATGTTGTTTTCGATTATCTGAATCATGTTTGATCCATTTGATAAGAGCTTGAAGCTTCACCCTTTCAGCAACCTTGAAACAAGAAAAAATATCTCAGTATTAGACTGAGAAGATAATCATTAAATTTAGTTCACAGCATTACTTTAAGTTTCTTTGATTTGAGCAAATGTGCGACATATTCTTTGTCCAGATTAACAAAATCAGTTTCATTTGCAATCTCTTCAAAATGCACGAGAGCAAATTCATCACATTTCTTGCTTAAAGTTTCACAACTCTGCATTGTAGCAAGTTTCTTGGAATGGAAAAATGTTTCAGCACTCAGATTTTCACTGAGGAAATCCACAATCCCTTCACAAAGCTCTGAAAAAATGCACATACTTGTGTATGTCAGTAGTGGCAATGAAATTATTATGATCTTTACTCAATTATAACTCTCACCTTTCAACTGAAACAATTTTGCATTATGAAGAACATCTCTGGCAATTTCGTATGAAAATTTAGCTTGACCCGTGGAAATGAAATCAATACAGATTTTCACCGACTCTTTCATTTCAACAATTCCTGGCTTGCCTTCCAAAGTCTGGAATAAGAAATAAAGATGAAGTTGCAGGTAAGCTGTTGTTATTATAAAGTACAGAACAATCTAACCTCTTGAAGAGAAAGCATTGCTTTGAAATAATCTGAATTTGCACAAACGACAAGTTTATGAACGGGGATTTCCACACCATCAACTTTGATTATGAAATCACAATGAACATTTTCATGACGTAATCTGGAATCAAAAGAAAATATATTTATGCAAACTGGTAAATGAAGGCTGTAAAAATACAAGTTTAGTAATATGGGCTCTCTGAAGACCCAGTTACATTAAGGAGAGGCTAGGTAGGGGTAGGGTAAGTTGAAAATAATGCCACCTTTCATTCTCACTTTCCAGAGAGCAACAGTACAAGACAAGTATCAGTGTTTCATGTTAAAGCCAAGTAATGATAATAACTGCTACTAATATATGTACCTGTTCATCCTGTTTAATGATTCTGCTCCATAATCGGACTTATTGATAACAATTTCCTTCGCCATCTTGCAGGATTTGTCTCAGTATTACTCGGTTATTCTCGTAAGTTAAATGAGATTTTACTTTCGCTACAAATATTTACTTATTACGTGACACTAGTCAGTCACTAGACATTGAACCATACCACGGCTGTACTCAAAAGATTCAGGTGAAATATGGAACAATTCATTTTAGGATAGGTACGGGAGCCAGTCACAATCCTAATCGTGATATATAATATATTTAATCTTTTGTATATTTTATATCATCAATGTTATTAAACCAAAAGTTATTTTCTCCACCAACGCGTTTCGCAACATTTTCGAAAAGTAAATAAGGAAATGTACTGAGTGCATTGACCCG
This sequence comes from Halocynthia roretzi, assembly GCA_013436055.1. NCBI lineage: Eukaryota > Metazoa > Chordata > Ascidiacea > Stolidobranchia > Pyuridae > Halocynthia > Halocynthia roretzi. Next base: position 266 of record QRAM01000847.1, on the reverse strand, counting down.
TATTAAGGTTATCTACATTCAGAGCGATTTTAAAACAGGTAAGCGACAAAAGTTATTGTTTTAACAGCAAAAGCAATCAACATTTCGATTTTCATTAAAACCTCCCTAAATGTTATTTGGTAGCTTGCGTGATGGAATAATCTTATTGGAGGTCACCATCATTATTGCAGTGACCACAAGGATTTCTATAACGCCCGCTAGTGGAAAAACGAAAATGCTGGTTTTGGTATAAACCTAGACTTGATACACATCTGTATAATAAAATA
>QRAM01000846.1:0-11085 GCA_013436055.1 Halocynthia roretzi | reverse complement strand
ATGGGTCCAAAAAAAGTAAGTACTAAAGATAGAAGTGGTAAGAAGAAAAAGCTTATCACAATAGAAGTTAAAAGTGCAATAATAGAAAAACATAAGAAAGGAGTGTGTGTAGTGGACTTGGCACAGCAATACAACCGAACGATGTCGACGATCTGCACGATCATTTCTTGCATGAACTCTCATGTTTTTATTACATGTACACATATGTATGTACTGCTATTTTAATTTTAACTGTACGTTTCTGTTTAAAAATACTTTCACAAAGGCATTTTACGTGGTTTTTGGAGCCTGGAACGGATTAATTAGTTTTCCATTAATTTCAATGTAAAAACGTGTTTTGTAATACGAGTGAATCGTTATACGAGCCCGGTCTTGGAACGAATTAAACTCGTACTATGAGGATCCACTGTAGTGCTAAACATAAATCTTAACTGAGTTGTAGACGCTACATGAACACTTTTAATAAATTTTAATAAATAAGGGGTCGTAAGCAAAAAAGTTTGAGAAGCCCTGCCATAGAGCATTATGAACAACCAATAATAGTACCATAATTTTTACAACCATAATTTCGAGATTGTCCTATTCCACTGTGTTACTGTTACGGAATAAAGAACGCCTATGAATTACGACTGATCTCACACTTCGGAAAAACTCACTGCAGTATAGCACAATGATTTAGCATTGCTAAATTAATTTCTCAATGTGATAGCTTGAACAATATAACCTTAACAATTAAAGACACAATAATTCTTCAATCATTAATACTGCTATATGATACAATTTCCAATACTCCAATAAGAACTCATCTGATATCTGACAAAACTAGAAATCACAGAGACCGTTATACTTAACATTACAAATTAACAAAAATATTCTCACACCAAATATCATCAATCTTCATTGAAAGCATCCTGTAGTGTGGTATAAATCAGTATCTTCTTCATCAAAAAAGGTACAATAACTATACAGCACTTTCTTACTGAAAAATTCAATTATAACGTAATTTAATTATAAGTAATACAAAATGAATTAATGGTAACAAAACTTACATGAAAACAAATGGATATTTTAATTGTAAACTAGTGTAACATCGTTCACCACTCTAATGCTAATTCGGAAATAACGCGATAGGTCATTGGACCTTTTTTCAATAGTTAAATGCTAGAGCGCACATGTGCTTTTTTCGACATTTCATGAACCTCAACGATGCTCTATAATAAGGTTTCACTGCCATGCCATCATCAGTATTTTTTCTAGGTATTAGTACTGAAACTGAGTTATCGTAAATTGCAAGAGTACATTATATAAATCCAATCCTGTACATAGAATTTGTGATAGAATTGATGACTATTTCAGTGGTTGACAATGCTTTATTTACATTGTATTTCAATGGGTTAAAATGCAGACTTTGAGTCGTTATCATGAAATTTTATTCATCCAGTTATGAAATTTTTGTGTATGGCTTGTGTATAATTGATTTTGTCATTGGAAAGTACAGACAAATAAAAACATTGAACAAAATAGTGAAAAAAACCCATCACAACAGGTGGTTGTGAACCCAATATAACATGTACTGTCACTTTGGATGCCGAGTTAGCACTCAACTAACTGCATGAAAGTCGCCAAAGTATAGGAAAAATGGAAATTGTCGGACAGGATGCATATTTAAACTGAAAGCTTAAATTTTTTTCAGTTATTAATTCATTTTCCTCTAATTAAATGCTATGCATATTCGAGGAATTATTCAATTTCATCATGTTTTCATATTTTTCTGCACTTTTATGACAAAATTACATTTAGACTAATTTTGGGACTTTACCAAAAATTTTAGCATCCAATTCAGCATTCTTTTAAAAAGAATTGGCACAAGAGATTATGCAGTTCCCCCGACTCCCATTAGAGAGCAACTATCCCCAGTAATGACATGTGAAATTTTTTTTTTAATGCTTAGCACTAAGCACTGTAATGTTATACTAATAAATAGATGAATGGGAAGATTACTGATATAACCTAGTTTTTACGCACAAGGTTTTGTAGGGAGTAGAATTTTAAATGTCAATTACCTTAGGTACTTCCGATTCACGCAAAACACAGGCAAAGGAAGTACATTAACATATGTTAATATTCTTTTTTCCAGGGCACTGTAAATGAAAGCCACTTGCCATTTGCCACCGGCTTCATTATGGGTCAAAGGGGATAATTGAGTGTTTTTAGAGGTGGAAGGATGGTCACAAAAGCTAACCCTTGGGTTAGGTATCATCATGGGACATATCGGTGTGGGGTTAGTGTTAGGTTTTGTGGTACATGACTGGAGCAGATGTGGGTTAGTGACTGATTATAGAGGTGGGTTACTATTTGCAGAAGTAGAAGGGAATGTTGTCCTAGGTATGAGAGAAGTAGATCGGTCTTACGGTAACCTCTGTTACCCGCGATTCCGGAAAATCTCTTGGTCTTTCGAAAATTGGGGGACATTGCATTCATACTATCGACAAACTTTCTTAATGGGAAGAAATAGGTCTTGGGGTGCAGCATACAAGGGGCTTCCCTTAGTGACGAATGAAAATCTGTTGATCATCTACGGTACAATCGAAACGAACTATATGCATGTACACTTTGAGCCTAAACTGGTACATCATACAAATATACGGAAAACGCAGTATTTGCGTCAGAAAGCATACTTTCGCATCGTTTAAGTTTATAAAGTGGTATTTACCGTTTCTTTGATTGTTTTTCTGTCCAAATTTTTCCTTTTAGATCCTTTTTATTTATATTCCTTGTTGATGTGATATTCAATAAGATGAACGGTTAGTATAGAACTGTTTTTAGACGACTGTCTTCCGATTCTATCGAGGCTTTTTTCAATAGATATATAATTATAGCTATCTAAGCTAACAAAAAGACTAAATATTTAAACGATGATGCTCATAACTGAGGTATGAAATCAATCACATGTTTGATGACTATATACTTCACTCCTATTAAAAGTTTATCAAGATCAGATAAAACCCTTGTTTTAAACAATAACCTTGCAAGCGAGAAATAATAAATAGTCAATAGTCAAACAATTTTATTATCAAGAACGATTACATTTTCTCTACCCCTTTGCTGGTCGGCTTACATAGTTATTTCCCTGTAAATCTAAAACAATAACCCACCCACTTAAGGTCTAGATCTGCAGAATGTATCCAAAGTACGTAACATTTCAAATAATTGTACATCATGCCAAATATAAAAACAATACATATATTTGTTTAGACATGCCTAATGGCAAAACTTCAATCTACACTAGTGCTTGTTTATGATAATAGTAGTAATAATGTAGTGATATGGAATAAGTACAATGCTGCCGATATTATTTATTGTCTCAACACAATTGACTTTCAAGCTACGGCATTGAAACCATAAACTAAGAATAACTAACTCAGCCCTCTTGTTTACTCTGGCATGTTAAATTATTTATGATGATGTCACATTTAACTACTCTAACACGAAATTTACAACGAAGCTGATAATAGTAGTAATAATGTAGTGATATGGAATAAGTACGATGCTACCAGCAGCGGAAAACTGCGAGTAACTCAATACCCATTTTTTTAGATCTCAATTATTAGCCTCTATGCCAATCATGCCTGATATAGTGAATCTCGTATTTCTCGTGCTTTATTAATATATCAATTTTACAATGAAAACTGCTAGAGATTATTCTTACTGATTATGATTCATATTTCCTGTTTTAAAGCTTTTAGTTAGTTCAGTGCAATGCTATAGATAAAATCTGTAAAAGAATAAAGTGATTAATAGATCCATTAGCAACGTTTGCAAACAAATTTCAATTATGACCTCATACGTCAATCAAAAGAGAACACTACTGTATATTCATCCGCCATTTTGTTTTGTTGGTTTGGTCCCCGGACCGGGAACAAAGTTTTGTTATTCAAATAAAGATATATATAAATATATAATACCATATTAACTAATGGAGATCATTATGAAAAAACAATAATAGTAACTTAAATTTTACATCCAGTAGTTAGAGATTGTCTCATTTCACTGTGTTACTCTTACGAAATAAAGAATGCCTATGACTTACAATTATTATCACACTTCGAAAATATTCCCTGCAGTACGACACAACGATTTGAAATAGATAAATTAATTTCTCAATGAAATAGCTTGAACAATATATAACTTTACCAATTGAGGAATTCCACAACAATTATTCAATCATCAATACTGTTATATGTTACAATTTTCAATACTACAGAACTCCTCTGATATCTGGCGAAACTAAAAATCACAGTTACCGTACTCGTCTCCCTCTTTCATTCCCTACGCTTTCCCTGAGTGCGCTCATGTTGACGTAAGAGAACAATTGCGACTCGCTCTCGTATTCCTTTTCTTTCCTTATGCGGCTGAAAGCGGTTGCACTCGCGCTCGATTTGCGTTAAAGAACACTAGCGATTCGACCTTCTATCTTTTTTTCCATTGCTGTTCAACGACCGCGGCCGGCACACTCTTTTGACGATAGAGAACGCTTGCGATTCTCTATCGTATCCCTAATTACTTCTCTATTCTGTTGAAGGACCAGAACCTACCTGTCCGTTTTGCCGTAAAAGAACGCCTGCGATTCGCTAACGTATCTCTTTTGCTTTCCCTATACAATTGAAAGATCCGAACCTACGCGCTCGTTTTGCCGTTAGAGAACGCCTGTAATTCGCTGTCGTATCTTTCAATCGTTTCTTATTTTAATGAAAAACCAGAACCGACACGCACGTTTGGTCGTTTGAGAACGCCTGCAATTCGCTGCCGCATATATCACTCTTTCCCTATGCTGTTGAAAGACCAGAACCTATGCGCTCCTTTTGCCGTTCGAGAACGCCTGGAATTCGCTGTCGTATCTCTCCTTCTCTCCCTATGCTATTGAAAGACCAGAACTTATGCGCTTGTTTTGACGTTAGAGAACGCCTGCGATTCGTAGACGTATCTATCTTTCTTTCCCTATGGTAATGAAGGACCAGAGCCTATGCACTTGTTTTGCCGTTGGAGAACGCCTGGAATTTGCTGTCGTATCTCCCATTCTTTCCCTATGTTGTTGAAAGACCAGAACTTATGCGCTTGTTTGGCCGTTAAAGAACGTCTGCAATTCGCAGACGTATCTTTCTTTCCCTATGCTGTTGAAATCTTTCTTTCACTATACTAATGAAGGACCAGAGCCTAAGCGCTTGTTTTGCCGTTAGAGAACGCCTGAAATTCGCTGTCGTATCTCTCATCCTTTCTCTATACTAATGAAGGACCAGAGCCTGAGCGCTTGTTTTAATATTAGAGAACGCCTAATATTCGCTATCGTATCTCTCTCTCCTTCCCTATGCTGTGAAAAGACCAGAAATTACGCACTCGTTTTGCCGTTAAAGAACGCCTAATATTCGCTGTAATATCACTCTTTCTTTTCCTATGCTGTTGAAAGACAAGAACTTAGGCGCTTGTTTTGCCGAGAGAGAACGCTTGCGATTCGCATTCGTATCACTCATTCTTTCCCTATATTGTTGAAAGACCAGAACCTATGCGCTCGTTTTGACGTGAGGAAACGCCTGGAATTCGCTATCGTATCTCATTCTTTCCCTATGCTGTTGAGAGACCAGAACTTACGCGCTTGTTTTGCCGTTAGAGAACGCCAGCAATTAGCAGTCGTATCTCTCTTTCTTCCCTATGCTAACGAAAACCAGAACTTACACGCTTGTTTTGCCGTTAGAGAACGCCTGCGATTCGCTGTCCTATCTCTCATTCATTCCCTATGCTATTGAAAGGCCGGAACCTATGAGCTTGTTTTGCCGTTCAAGAACGCCTGGAATTCGCTGTCGTATCTCTCATTCTTTTCCTATGCTAATGAAAGACCATAACTCACGCGCTTTTTTTGACGTTAGAGAACGCCTGCAATTCGCAGTCGTGTCTCTCTTTCCCTATACTAACGAAAGACCAGAACCTACACGCTTGTTTTGCCGTTAGAGAACGCCTGTGATTCGCTGTCTTATCTCTCATTCATTCCCTATGTTGTTGAAAGGGCAGAACCTATGAGCTTGTATTGCTATTAGAAAACGCCAGCGATTCGCTGTTTTATCACTCTTCCTTTCACTATGCTGTTGAAAGACCAGAACCTACACGCTCGTTTTGGCCTGCGATTCGCTGACCTAGCTCTCATTCATTCCCTATGCTGTTGAAAGCCCATAAACTATGAGCTTGTTTTGCCGTTCGAGAACGCCTGGAATTCGCTGACCTATCTCTCTTTCTTTTCCTATGTTGTTGAAAGGCCAGAACCTATGAGCATGTTTTGACGTTAGAAAACGCCTGCGATTCGCTGTCTTATCACTTTCTTTCCCTGTGCTGTTGAAAGACCAGAACCTACACGTTCGTTTTGGCGTTAGAGAACGCCTGCATTTCGCAGACGTATCTCTCTCTCTTTCCCTATGCTAACAAAAGACCAGAGCCTATGCGTTTGTTTTGCCGTTATAGAACGCCTGCAATTCGCTGTCGTATCTCTATCTTTTCCTATGCTAACAAAAGACCAGAACTCACGCGCTTGTTTTGCCGTTAGAGAATGCCTCCAATTCGCAGTGGTATCTCTCTTTCTTTCCCTGTGCCAACGAAAGACCAGAACCTACACGCTCGTTTTGCCGTTCGAGAACGCCTGCGATTCGCCGTCCTATCTCTCATTCATTCCCTATGCTGTTGAAAGACCAGAACTCACGCTTGTTTTGCCGCTAGAGAACGCCTGGAATTCGCTGTCCTATCTCTCATTCTTTCCGTATAATGTTGAAAGACCAGAACTCACGCGCTTCTTTCGCCGTTAGAGAACGACTGCAATTTGCAGTCGTATCTCTCTTATTTTCCCTATGCTTACGAAAGACCAGAACCTACACGCTTGTATTGCCGTTAGAGAACGCCTGCGATTCGCTGTCGGATCTCTCATTCATTCCCTATGCTGTTGAAAGACCAGAACTCACGCTTGTTTTGCCGCTAGAGAACGCCTGGAATTCGTTATCGTATCTCTCCTATCCCTATGCTAATGAAGACCAGAAACTTTGCGATTGTTTTGCCGTTAAAATATTCATGCAATTCGCTGTCGTATCACTTTCTTTTCCTATGCTGTTGAAAGACCAGAACTCACGCGCTTGTTTTGCCGTTAGAGACCGCCAGCGAATCGCTGTACTATCTCTCATTCATTCCCTATTCTGTTGAAAGACCAGAACTCACGCGCTTGTTTTGTCGCTAGAGAACGCCTGGAATTCGCAGTCCTATCTCTCATTCTTTCCCTATGCTGTTGAAAGACCAGAACTCACGCGTTTGTTTTGCCGTTAGAGAACGCCTGCGATTCGCCGTCCTATCTCTCATTCATTCCCTATGCTGTTGAAAGACCAGAACTCACGCTTGTTTTGCCGTGAGAGAACGCCTGGAATTCGCTGTCCTATCTCTCATTCTTTCCCTATGCTGTTGAAAGACCAGAACCTACACGCTCGTTTTGCCGTTAGAGAACGCATGCATTTCGCAGTCGTATCTCTCTATCTTTCCCTATGCTAACAAACGACCAGAGCCTATGCGTTTGTTTTGCCGTTATAGAACACCTGGAATTTGCTGGTGTATCTCTCATTCTTTCCCTATGCTGTTGAAAGACCAGAACTCACGCGTTTGTTTTGCCGTTAGAGAACGCCTGCGATTCGCCGTCCTATCTCTCATTCATTCCCTATGCTGTTGAAAGACCAGAACTCACGCTTGTTTTGCCGCTAGAGAACGCCTGGAATTCGCTGTCCTATCTCTCATTCTTTCCCTATGCTGTTGAAAGACCAGAACTCACGCGCTTGTTTTGCCGTTAGAGACCGCCAGCGAATCGCTGTACTATCTCTCATTCATTCCCTATTCTGTTGAAAGACCAGAACTCACGCGCTTGTTTTGTCGCTAGAGAACGCCTGGAATTCGCAGTCCTATCTCTCATTCTTTCCCTATGCTGTTGAAAGACCAGAACTCACGCGTTTGTTTTGCCGTTAGAGAACGCCTGCGATTCGCCATCCTATCTCTCATTCATTCCCTATGCTGTTGAAAGACCAGAACTCACGCTTGTTTTGCCGCTAGAGAACGCCTGGAATTCGTTATCGTATCTCTCCTTCTTTCCCTATGCTAATGAAGACCAGAAACTTTGCGATTGTTTTGCCGTTAAAATATGCCTGCAATTCGCTGTCGTATCTCTTTCTTTTCCTATGCTGTTGAAAGAACAGAACTCACGCTTGTTTTGCCGTTCGAGAACGCCTGGAATTCGCTGTCGTATCTCTCATTCTTTCCCTATGCTGTTGAAAGACCAGAACTCACGCGTTTGTTTTGCCATTAGAGAACGCCTGCGATTCGCCATCCTATCTCTCATTCATTCCCTATGCTGTTGAAAGACCAGAACTCACGCTTGTTTTGCCGCTAGAGAACGCCTGGAATTCGTTATCGTATCTCTCCTTCTTTCTCTATGCTAATGAAGACCAGAAACTTTGGGATTGTTTTGACGTTAAAATATGCCTGCAATTCGCTGTCGTATCTCTTTCATTTCCTATGCTGTTGAAAGACCAGAACTCGTGCGCTTGTTTTGCCGTTAGAGACCGCCAGCGAATCGCTGTACTATATATCATTCTTTCCCTATACTGTTGAAAGACCAGAACTTACGCGCTAGTTTTGCCGTTAGAGAACGCCTGGAATTCGCTGTCCTATCACTCTTTCTCTCCCTGTGCTGTTGAAACACCAGAACCTACACGCTCGTTTAGCTGTTAGAGAACGCCTGCATTTCGCAGAAGTATCTCTCTTTCATTCCCTATGCTGTTGAATGACCAGAGCCTAAGCGTTTGTTTTTACGTTAGAGAACGCCTGGAATTCGCAGTCGTATCTCTCTATCTTACCCTATGCTAATGAAAGACCAGAAACTATGCGCTTGTGTTGCCGTGAGAGAAGGCCTGAAATTTGCTGTCGTATCTCTCTTTCTTTCCCTATGCTGTTGAAAGACCAGAACCTACACGTTTGTTATGCTGTTCGAGAACGCCTGCGATTCAATGTCCTATCTCTCATTCATTCCCCATGCTGTTGAAAGACCTGAACTCACGCACTTGTTTTGCCGTTAGAGAACGCATGCATTTCGCAGACGCATCTCTCAATCTTTCCCTATGCTAACAAAAGACCAGAGCCTATGCGTTTATTTTGCCGTTATAGAACACCTGGAATTCGCAGTCGTATCTCTCTATCTTACCCTTTGCTAATGAAAGACCAGAAACTATGCGCTTATTTTGCCGTGAGAGAACGCCTGGAATTTGCTGGTGTATCTCTCATTCTTTCCCTATGCTGATGAGAGACCAGAACTCACGTTCTTGTTTTGCCGATAGAGAACGCCTACAATTCGCAGTGGTATCTCTCCTTCTTTCCCTATGCCATCGAAAGACCAGAACCTACACGCTCGCTTTGTCGTTAGAGACCGCCAGCGTATCGCTGTCCTATCTCTCATTCATTCCCTATGCTGTTGAAAGACCAGAACTCACACGCTTGTTTTGCCGTTAGAGAACGCCTGCAATTTGCAGTCCTATCTCTCTTTTCCTATGCTGTTGAAAGACCAGAACTCACGCGCTTGTTTTGCCGTTAGAGAACGCCTGCAACTCGCAGTCGTATCTTTCTTTCTTTCCCAATTCCAACCAGAGACCAGAACCTGCACGCTAGAACGCCTGTAATTCGCTGTCCTATCTCTCATTCTTTCCCTATACTGTTGAAAGACCAGAACTTACGCGCTTGTTTTGCCGTTAGAGAACGCCTGCAATTTGCAGTCCTATCTCTCTTTTCCTATGCTGTTGAAAGACCAGAACTTATGCGCTTGTTTTGCCGTGAGAGAACGCCTGCAATTCGCTATCGTATCTCTCTTGCTTTCCCTATGCTAAAGGAGGACCAGAGCCTATGCACTTGTTTTGCCGTTAGAGAACGCATGCATTTCGCAGATGTATCTCTCTATCTTTCCCTATGCTAACAAAAGACCAGAGCCTATGCGTTTATTTTGCCGTTATAGAACACCTGGAATTCGCTGTCGTATCTCTCTATCTTACCCCTTGCTAATGAAAGACCAGAAACTATGCGATTGTTTTGACGTTGAAGTATGCCTGCAATTCGCTGTCGTATCTCTCTTTCCTTTCCTATGCTGTTGAAAGACCAGAACTCACGCGCTTGTTTTGCCGTTGGATAACGCCTGCAATTCGCATTCGTATCTCTCTTTCTTTCCCTATGCTAACGAAAGACTAGAACCTACACGCTTGTTTTGCCGTTCGAGAACGCCTGCAATTCGTCGTCCTATCTCTCATTCATTCCCAATGCTAACAAAAGACCAGAACTCACGCGTTTGTTTCGCCGTTAGAGAACGCCTGGAATTCGCAGTCCTATCTCTCATTCTTTCCCTATACTGTTGAAAGACCAGAACGTACGCGCTTGTTTTGACGTTAGAGAACGCCTGCGATTCGCTGTCCTATCTCTCATTCATTCCCTATGCTAACAAAAGACCAGAGCCTAAGCGTTTGTTTTGCCGTTAGAGAACGCCTGCGATTCGCCGTCCTATCTTTCATTCATTCTCTATGCTAACAAAAGACCAGAGCCTAAGAGTTTGTTTTGCCGTTAGAGAACGCCTGCGATTCGCAGTCCTATCTCTCATTCATCCCTATGCTGTTGAATGGCCAGAACCTATGAGCTTATTTTGCCGTTCGAGAACGCCTGGAATTCGCTGTGGTTTCTCTCATTCTTTCCCTATGCTGCTGAAAGACTAGAACTCACGCACTTGTTTTGCCGTTGGAGAACGCCTGCAATTTGTAGACGTATCTTGCTTTCTTTTCCTATGCTAATGAAGGACCAGAGCCTAAGCGTTTGTTTTGACGTTAGACAATGCCTGCAATTTGCTGTCGTATCTCTCTATCTTACCCTATGCTGTTGAAAGATCAGAACTCACGCGCTTGTTTTGCCGTTAGAGAACGCCTGCAACTCGCAGTCGTATCTTTCTTTCTTTCCCACTGCCAACGAGAGACCAGAACCAACACGCCA
>QRAM01000844.1:0-21176 GCA_013436055.1 Halocynthia roretzi | reverse complement strand
ACGGAGCTCAAACACTCTGGATAGAACGCTGGCATCAAAAACAGTCTTAATGCAAGAAACTGTCTCGAAGAGAGTTGTTCATCAATTGTCCAAGTACAATTATTTGCCTGATGCAACTTAATATCAATTTGTCATTCAATTCACTACATGTAGGCACAGCTGAAAAAAATGGATGAATTGATACACTTCCCTGAAGTGCTTTTTCTAAACCTTTTTGTGTGTTAACCTTTTAATTCTTTAACCCTGTTCGGAAAAGCCTTTGATAAGCATCCATACATAAGTAAGAGTAATATCATTGACTGTTTGTACATAGGGCGATATAGCAAGATGATATAGCAATTTTTCATGAACGCAACAAAGAGACATGCTGTTGTTTCTGAATTTCAACTGTTTTAATCTCATGACTGATGATTTCAACACCCTGAAGCATTTTCGCTTTTTCGGTCAAGAAACAGCATTTTTATTAGGAGTCATTAGACTTGATTCGCAGAACTGCTACATAATTTAGTAGTTGATATTACAATGAAAAAACTCTATTAAGGTATTCCAAGAACTAAGAATTTGTTGTCCCTCTGATGAATAATGTCATTGTATCATTCAACTATTCTTAACAGTGCAAATGAACATCAAAGCTTATAGTGCACGGCAGTAGGTATGTGGTATGCTGCAGGAGTAATCAAAATAAAAACCTTTGTTAACACTAGCATACGTTTCACGAACGACCTCAAACTAACGGGCGTTACCAATATCGTGCAAAAGAAGTTTTAGTTACATTTATTTTAATAGGGATTTTACCAGGACCATCAATGCATTTCGAGCTAACCAACGTCAAAATAACGAGCTTTGACTTCATTTATAGCATTTAATTGTGCTATTTCTACCCGAAAAAAAAACAATATATAATACACCTTATTAATACATTCAAGAAAACAGACGATTGTCTTTATTTGTGATTTTCTACGCCTAATAAATATACGGATAAACGACAATGTGCTTGAAGTAAGACAAAGGAATACTAAAAATGAAATGTGACTTGGGGTTTCATAATTAATTCGTTCCTGAGGGGTAGGATGAAAACCAAAAATGACGAAAACCAAAGCAGTATTTCCCATTGGAATACATGAAATAATACTACAGAACACTTTTAGGAAGTCATGGATACTAATAATTAACACATAGGGAATTTGAAAGAAAGGTCTGTGAAGATGTTAGGCGCGGAGTTCACAGAAGTTCAATATTATATCCAAGAGGAGATCAATATTATATGTTGTGTATATATGTGTGCATTTGTCTATAAATGTTTATAACAGTGCATTACACGTTTTTTGTGTGTGTGTGTGCGCAGGTTAACTCTCTTATTCTTCAACTTTCTCACGTGACCGCAGAAAACAGGCAATTGGTTAAGTGCAAAAACAACTGACATGTACTATGCTTGCTGAAAAACTTATACCCCCCCCCCCCATATTGTCTAACAAAGAGAAACATAAGATATGATAGTAAGTGGATGAACATCTATACACGAGAGCAAGTCGTTAACTATGAATCTGAACAAAACGGTTCAATTGCGGTTCAGAATGTCAACCTTATCATGAATCGTATTTTTTTGCTATATCAATACATTTAGTATTTGTCCGCATATACATTAATGATAATTGCATCTTCGTCTTCAGGAAAGCTGAATTTCTATCAAACTTTTGCAGGTCACATCGACGTCAAGAAGCCTTCTACTTCGACGATGTGCAACCAACTGTATAGTAACGCACCATCACAGTCAAATATCTTTACTTATCTTTTTCTACACTCGATAGAGGTATACCGAAAAGGCATCGCTCATATTTGCTACGCACAAGCGGTAGCTTTATTTGGTGGATTCCCCGGTTGTGCTCAAAGAGTACCACCTATTTACGTTCATAAGCTGTTTTAATTTGTAATGAGAATAAGTTTGAATTTGAAAAAAATCTTGTTATTTTCTGTAGGTGAGTTGAGCTAGTCACAACACTTTTTGTGTAATTTTTACTTGACTAGTTGTTTGGGCCTGACCTGCAGCAAACTTCAGTGAAATGGCACACACAAATTCGAAAGGTATGTGCTATTTTTAAACCACGTTTACAATTGCTGCAGTTTAATTTTGAATGTCAACAAATTTCAGGCAGAGAACTTCAGCTGTTGAAAAAAGTTGATGACTCTTTAGAGTTGGATCATGATGTTTTGTTTTCTGTTCTCACTCATCCTAGTATTGGAGATCGTCCAATTTCCGTTGTATCGATTGCCGGAGCTTTCAGGACTGGAAAATCGTTCATGCTCAACTTTTTCCTGAGATATTTTAAAAATAGAGGAGTGAGTATGAAAACTACGATTCTAAAACCAATATTGTTGAAAGTGAAAGGGTTCTGTAAAACACAGTCTGGATGATATTGTTTGGTTAAAAACCCACTACATACGTCGAATACTTCGCAGAAAAATACTATTAACCATTGTGTAAACCTACTAGCATTCAAAAGGCAGTATGTTAAAGGTTTTAACTTAGTTGTTAACTTTTATGTGCTTTCCCTCCATCGCCCACTAGTTACCTAAACATTACCCACACTTGACGTTTCCATCACGCCCGTTTAATTTTCTGTCTTATTCACCTCCCCCCCCCCCACAATAGTTAAATTTCCTCCCTCAAACATACTCAAAATTAACAACATGCAATGACCTAACAGTATGAGAATTCGCACTGGATGGGAAATTCTTCAAAGTCACTCAAAGACGGAATTCAATGGAGACGAGGGTTAACCGCAAACACGTGTGGCATCAACATATGGAGCAAACCATTCATTGTTACAGTAGGCAGAAAGGAAGTAAGTTGTATAGCAAACGCCACTATCAGGTAATCTGTATTCAAGTGAAATATGGTAAAGTTTGTAAATTCATTAATCAAGATTAATTGAAATTCAGATTGCTGTGATTCTTCTTGATACACAAGGAAATTCCGATCACGCTGATTCGCGACAGAGCGATGTGAAAGTTTTTGTGATTAGTGCATTGCTGAGTTCCACTCTGGTCTATAACATTTCAGAGCGAATTAACAACAGTGATCTGGAATACTTACAAGTAAAGTTATATTTATACTAATGTAAACTACTACTACTAAAACGAACGCAGTATATCGGATAAACCTGAGTTGAGAAAGTGACAGTCCGCGTTACAATTCATGGTTTTGAATCTTTTCACGTACTATAATGTTGAATGATTTCAAAATACATTGGTACCTCGTACTACGTACTTAATCCATTCCACGAGGCCGTTTGAACTCTCAATTGTTCGAAGCCCAAATCCAGGCAGAGAGAGACAAAATACGAATCGGTCGCACAACAGATAGCATTTACGCAGCTAGCGCATTTCTTTCGTTCGTTCGTTCGAAGTCTCGGTTTAATTACCCATAAATTTAGCGTTCGAAGTCTAGAGCATTCGCAATCAGGGATGTTCTAACTACGGGGCATTACTGTATACATATTAACAGTTAAAATCATACGGTATACACCATATACACCATACCCCAATCATCACTTAACTCGGACAAACAGCTGAAATAGACAACTTTCTCCCTTATCAGACCGTTTTTTAACAAAGGTCGACTCCACTACTATTATGGATCTAGTAAAAATTGTCGAAGAAAAAAATAAACAGTAAAAGGGGTACAAAGATTTTGACCCAAAATACACAATCGTCGCATGGAATACACGTCAAGAAATAATATCATGTAATCCTATCCTTTATACCTCGACCCTAATGATCTTGTATACTAAACCCTAGCTATAGGTGATTTTGAGTCTTACATAACGGGATGAAGTTAAATGGCAATATAGTCTGTTATGTTTTTTTTAACTGCAAACCATTAACCCAGCTTCAACAGCATGCCATTCCAAATCCAAGTCCAAATCAGTGCCGAATCAAACAAAATATTTCTTTTAAAATAAAACAAAACCATCCACTATCCATTTCAGTTTTTCGCGGAACATGCTAAGGCGAGGAAAAACATTGAAGATACACAAACGAGTTTTCAGGTAAACTGTTGCTCATCTTTCGAACTTGGAACGAAAGGAAATCTAGATTTATAAACTGTATTCTTGATTTTGTAGAATTTATGGTTTCTTGTTCGTGACTGGTGTTATCCATTGAAATATTCATACGGATTACTTGGAGGAATGGATTACCAGAGATCTGTATTAGAAAGCAATGACGAAAGCTCGTTGAAAAAGTATATTTGTGAAGCTTTTAAGAGGGTGAATTGTTTTTTGATGCCTGACCCCGGAAGAGCTGTTCGGAGACCTGATAATGAAGATTCTTTAACACTTGGAGGTTTGTTTGAAATTTCTTTAATTTGATAATACTAATTTTGACGAGCGTATTCTGACTCTCAGATATTGATGTTGAATTTTTTGAACACATTCCTCGGCTGACTGACTGCTTACTCAATCCTGAATCTTTGGTTGTAAAACGCATCAAGGGGGAAATCGTCAGTGGAAGATGGCTTGCTGAATATATTGTTCAATGTTGGGGTCAATTGAAGAATGGAGGATTGCTGAAATCAGAAACAATGATGGAGGTGGAACAGTATAGATGCACGATTGAGGCGATGAAAAATTTGAAATAGACTTCAATAGTATACTATCTTTTAGATGGAGGCGAAGACTAGATGTCAAGAATATAAAGATCGAGCCATTGCAACATGGAAAGAAGACATAAAAAAGGTTGTGTAATACAGCGCAATCACAGTTTTCCCTTTGCCTTTTTTCACAGTTTACTAAATTTTAGAAGCACACGTCATACGTGAATGATTACGGAATAAAACTAATCCATCAAGAGGCGAAGGACACTGCTCTAAAGTTCTATAACGAAAATGCAAAATACGGTGGGGAAATCGTAGAAGAACACAGAAAGAAACTTGAACGCTGCATCGACTACCAACTGCTTGATTCTCTGCTTATTAAAAACGCGTTATTTAAGGTATTGTAATATTTGTATATGAAATAGCAACATGTTGATTAAGAAATAAGAAGTTTTCCTCAAGCATGAAACAGAATTGATGTTGCGAAAAGCAGTGGTACAATGCAAAGAAGAATATGTGATGCAATTAAAACAGGTAAACAGTAGTTATCAGAGGTTTCTCCTATATTTGGTTGTAGTTGGTTGGTAGTCGGATTTTTTAAGGAATCGCTTCCGAATCAAAATACTGTGAATTTTAAAATTCATGATACTTCACGACAGGTTCAATTTCTACACATGTTTAAAAGGTCTAAGTCATATATATAGCTAAAAGCCTAACAGCTTTCCGAACTATGCAAAATCCTTCAAAATAAACAAGGATTGCTGTTTTGTATTAGTCCGCTCTCCAGCTTGTGTTCGATGACTGGGTGTTACATATACGGGGTTAGATCATAGTTTAATCATAGATTCGGCAACCCACAATTTAAAGCCTTACCCCTATCAATTAATGTTTAATATTCCGGAGACACTAACAATCAATCAAATACAGCTGGAAATAACACACTTCATTGCTGTTTAGTCCTGTAATTAACTTAATTACACTAACGTGTGGCTCCATCGTTAAAACATTGACATTTTTCAGTACACTCGAGAATCATGGAAAGATCGTGAAGGGTTGGAAAAAATTCATTATCTTCATCTTGCTGAAGCAAGAAAATCTTTTTATAAGAAGTCTCACAGCATAAGGTGCGCAGAGATGATGGAAACGAGCAGGAAGAAGTTGGTTGAAGAAATAAATGATCAGTATTCGAAATTCGAAAGCCTAAATAAGAGTTATGAGGTAAGGGCAACCTAAAGAACGCGATATAATTCTAAAACAGTTTTCTAATACATATTAATACTAACCATACACAGAAGATGTATTTTCGGTTGCGATCTATTTGTATAGAGTCGCTCCCCGCATTCGCTAATACCGGAAACCACAGTTAGTAGCGAACACCTTATATTATATGATTTTAACATGTTCGGTACATGGTAAAGTTTGAAATGAAAATTCAATTAATAAAGAATAGCTCTGGATATTGCGGGTACTCATTAGCTTCCTTGTTTCAGCACAGTCCTCGTCAGTATTCCCTCTAATAACGTTATAATTTTATGACAATTTAATGTTTCAAATATCAAAAAGCCTTCGTTTTCGAATTTTAGGAGAATGCCGAAAAATGCTATCGGAGAACGCTCTCCGAAGCAATTGATGAATACAAGAATTGCTTGAAAGAAGTGAGAATATAACCTTCTCTTAAAAAGATCAAGACTTTAACTAAGTTCAACCAACCTAGGTATTAAAGACAAGTGGAGTTTCTGACGACGTCTTCAAAAATGCTCACGAAAAAGGAAAAATGAAGGCACAAAATCAATTAGGTGAATGCGATAGTATTCCCTGCCCTCGTATTCTGCGTGAGAAGTACCAAAAAAAGTTATTGTGCGAGATCGAACGAAATGAAGAACTTTTCCGGCATAAAAATCATAACTTGAAGGAGGTATTTATTTTCATTATAATGCATTCTTGGTAATTAGAACCCATTTATACTGGATTACTGACTGGCCCAATTAAGCAGTTGCACGAATTCGGACTTCACTGCTTTCTTGCATCAAATGGCATTGAAAAAATACTACGTACACATAATGCAGGCATAGGTTTAGGTCTATATTCGCCGGAAAAGTCGACCTCCGAAATGAGGCAGCACGCACCACTTCCATCTAAATGCTAATAATTCGTGTTTGTTTACCAGCAGCTCAGCATACAAGTACTATATAAGATTCGAATCTTTCATTACGGGTTGTGGTTAGAATTAGCACACTATCGTATCAATGTCGGCATGCTGGTTTTGTCATGGCTTTCTCGTCTCCTCCATGTTTGAACAACTTGATGCTCTATAAGTTGACTCATATTGTTTTGGGAGTGAATTTTTATGCAAAACTTGACTTATACGCCGGTACATACGGTAATATTCCTATAAACCAGTAGGGAAATCAATCGGTTTAGATCAGAAATTTGTGATATTAGCTGAAAACGAATTAATGAATATATTATAGCGCAGTCAAGGTGACCAGCTAACAAGAAGAGAAATTGACCGGATGTGGAGGATTGGTTCTACCGTATCTTCGTATGAAAGCTTTGAATTTAGGCAAATTTCTACTACGGGGTCCAGAGCCGCAATTTTCTACCGTCATTTACTCTATCGTCGGTTTGAACCGGAATAGTAACAATGTCACGTCAGATTTTAGGACCTGATTCTTGATTCAATCGGGATTTTAGTGTAACATGTGTTAATGTTTTTTAGAGCGTTTTAATTTTCAGTATCAATCTAATATATATTTCCGATAAAATTTTATTAGTAAACTACATTCTACAGAATATTCACACTGTAGAGACTCTTACTACAAACATATTGACAAAATCCACAGGACTAGATCATGTAATAACATGGAAGGGGGAGACACATACAAGTAATAATTTATTTTGAAGCCCCGAATTATTTAACACAGAATTGCGTTCAACTGATCAAAAAACAATGACGCACGTTGTGTTGGTGATCTTGCGATGTATACCTCGCGCTTAGGTAACCGTAGACAACTGTACACATGATTTCTTCAATCGTTCGAAACAAAAGCTTTTTGTCTATCTGAATTAAAACCATTCGGGTAGAATGGAATGATGTATCACCTTGTGGTTTATTCAAAAGAATTCCTGCTTTTGCTCAAGGTTAAAAATGAGGTAGTTAGTCTGAGGAAAAAAATAAAAATAAGTTTTGCGCAAATTAATGTGAAGGAATTCACGCTTGCCTGTTGCAGATGTTTTGGGAATTTTCAGACAGTTTTGAAGTAATACAGATTTGTCAGTGGAATATATAGTTGGTCTGATTTTATTTGGAAGATGAAGATTTAATCTGAGAATTTCTTTCGAATATTTGCTTCAAATTCACATTGTAGAGACTTGCAAAAACATATTGATCAATTCCAGATGATTACATCAATTCGTAATATGTAAGATGGGAGGGAGGATGGTCACATCGATATATTTCCGATAAAATTTTATTAGTAAACTAAATTCCACAGAAAATTCACACTGTAGAGACTCTCACTACAAACATATGGACCAAATCTACAGGATTACATCATGTAACAATATGGAAGGGGGAGACACATACATAAGTTATAATTAAATTTGAAGCTCCGAAATATTTAACACTGAATTGCGTTCAACTGATTAAAAAACCGTGACGCACGTTGTGTTGCCGATGCATATCTGGCGCCAAGGTAACCGTAGACAACTGTACACATGATTTCTTCAATCGTTCAAAGTAAAAGCTTTTTGTCTGACTGAACAAAAATCATTCGGGTAGAATGCAATGATGCATTACCTTGTAGCTTATTTGATAGAATGTTTGGTTGTGCTCAAGGTAGAAAATGAGGAAGTTAGTCTGGGAAAAAAAATAAAAATAAATTTTGCGCAAATAAATGTGAAGGAATTCACGCTTGCCTGTTGCAGACGTTTTGGGAATTCACAGACAGTTTTGAGGTCATACTGATTTACTATTGGATTATTCAGTTGGTCTGATTTTATTTGGATGACAAATATTTAATCTGAGAATTTCTTCCCAATATTTCCTTCAAATTCACATTGTAGAGACTCGCAAAAACATATTGATCAAATCCAGACGATTACATCAATTAGTAATGTGTAAATGGGAGGGAGGAGGTTCACAGAGTTACTTGACATTGGTTCGCGTTCAACTGGTTAAAGAAACAGTGACGTTCGTTGTTTTTCGTGGTTCTGCAATGTATATCTCGCGCCTAACAAATTCTTTTCTAATGATGGGTAACAAGCTGCAGTTACGATTTCTTTGTTGTTCGGAGCAAGAGCTATGCTGAACAAACAGGTTGTAATCGGTAAAATGGAATCGTATCTTCACCTCGGGGTTTATTTGGTAGATTCCCTGGTTGTGCTCGAGGTAAAGTGTGAGTAGTCAATTCGGAACAAATTATAAAGAAACGAGATTTATTAGAGCTTTCTAGTTAGGAACTTGATCGTGACTCTCTAGAACATAACAAAGAAATCTTGATTCGAGTTATGATTTTCTATTTCATAAAGTACACAGGAAATGAATCATTCAGCTATTTTCGTAATTGGGATTCAATGTTATATACTTGTAACGTATACGAAATAGTTAAGTGCTAATAAAAGTGGAATTCCTGATGCAGCTATTTTAATGACAGAAATTCTTTCTAACTTCATGCATACCAACCACATCGTTCAAAAATTCTATTTTTCAGTACCAGTACTTTTTTATTGTTTTATCGATTGCTTGATTTTATTGGATATTGTTATCAAAATGGCAGCCAAACTAACCTCTGGTACGTATATCTATCAACCGTTTAATTTTACATCTAGAGTATGTACAGTGCTTTTCATTATTATTTGAACAATAATATAATCGTTGATTCTTTAGAAGGTAAAGAACTTCAGCTTTTAAAAAAAGTTGATGGCTCTTTGGAGTTGGATCAGAATGTTTTGTATTCTGTTCTGACTCATCCTAGTATTGGAGATCGTCCAATTTCCGTTATATCGATTGCCGGAGCTTTCAGGACTGGAAAATCATTCATGCTCAACTTCTTTTTGAGATACTTAGGAAACAAAGGGGTGAGTGTTTATTTGTAGTTTCTGGTTTGATCTGGGTGTGGGTGTGGCCTGTCAGTCTTCAGGTATCATAAGGACCATTTCCCATGACATATCCTTAGTTCTTTATTTTGCTGCAGTGTGTTTTGTATTAAACGTTAAGACTGGTTTTGATCCTGTACAACAGTATGAGAATCCAGACTCGATGAGCAACCTTACAACATCTGTTAAAGGCGGAATACAATGGAAAGGCGGGCCGACAGGAAACACTTGTGGCATCAATATATGGAGTGAACCATTCATCGTTAAACAAGGAAGCAAAGAGGTACAGATCTAATATAAGTAGATTCAATACGCTGTACTCAAGTCAATTCAGGCCTGCCAATTCTTTTTTAATTTTAAATTACAGATAGCTGTGATTTTACTCGATACTCAAGGAAATTCTGATCATTCAGCTTCACGCGAGAGCGAAGTAAAAGTGTTTGTCATTAGTACCTTGCTCAGTTCGACATTCATATACAACCTTTCCAAAATAATAAAAAACAGCGACCTGGAGTATCTGCAGGTATACGGTATTTATATATATATATTTATACCATATTATCTGCATGCAAGTTGCTCAAACAATAATTAGTATTATTATCATTATCAGTTTTTCACGGAACACGCAAAGGCGACAAAAAACACTAAAGGGAATAAATCAAGTTTTCAGGTACGACACAACCCTAGTTACTGACGGCTATTAATAATAACCTTATTGATTTTTCATAGGTACTTTGGTTTTTAGTCCGAGATTGGGACTATTCTAACGAATTCAGATACGGGAAAGGGGGCGGAAAATTGTATCTGCAAAAAAAGGTATTCGATACCAATGACGAGAATTCACTGAAAAAGTATCTGCAAGAAGCTTTCGGGAGTGTGAATTGTTTTTTAATGCCTAATCCAGGCAAAACAGTTCGAATGGCACTTGATGAATCTTCCATCACTTTCAAAGGTTGTTATTTAGTTAAACCGTTCTAATCTAACACGAATATCGTCTAATACATATTTTGTTGATTCAAGATATTGATGACGAGTTTTGTGAACAAATTCCAAAGCTGACTGGTTGCATACTGAATCCTGAATGTTTGGTTGCTAAATGTATTGAGGGTGATCTTGTTAATGGAAGATGGCTTGCTGAATACGCATCTCGGTGTTGGGATGAAATGAAGAACGGAGGATTGCCATCATCCGATACAATGATGGAGGTAAGGCTGGATTTAAAAAAATAACTTGAGTAGCAAATATTAAGGGCACACGATATTACTTTCTAAAGTATTCATGTTTTTCGGTTATTTGGGGCAGAAAACTTCTACTTAGCATCTCGACCCAAACCTTCAGGGAATATAAATTCTTTGGCAATATCACACGTTTACCAACTTTTGATGCGAAATGTCTGATTATTCGTGAAATTGTTTAAAAGGTTTCTACACCACAGCCGTTATCAATAAGTTTCGGTCATTTCTTTAAGTATGCGTTTTAGCGACCTTCACATTTGCTACTAGCCTTGTACTACATTCATTAAAAATTCTGATAGTTACAAGTTTCAATCTGCTCAGAATATGCATTTCTTACTTTAGTTGACGGCAAAATCAAAATGTCGGGAGTATATTGATAAAGGAAGAGAAAAGTGCAAAGCAAAGATAGAAGAAGTGAGTTTTAGATTAACAATTTACTACATTATAAGGTCATTTCACAACTTGCACACTTCGTGCACTTGCTGAGCTAAAGTTTTGAAAAATACATCTGTTTTGCAAAACATCAATCATTGCAAAGTAATAGAACAGCACTATAGTCAATCCCTTTCCCTTTCGTATCCTCACTAAGAATTATAGCTCAACACTAGTTCATTTTCTAGTATTTGACACTAAATTTACCCAGAATGGTAAACGAGTTTAATTTCTTAGGGTTGTTTTTGATGACTGTGGTAACATTATTGAACAATATTGCATAACAAAATCTATAGTTATTTAAATTATTCATGCTCTATTACTAATTCTTGAACTCGGTAGTATAGAGTTAGTGCACAGCACAAATGCACAAGTTCGTTTGGGGTAGGGTTTCCCAAGCTAATGATATTTGCTGGGTGCCCTTCCATACCCTACTGCAATACTGCAGGTATCTATTTATCCTGAAGAATTTTTTCTCAGCTGCATACCACATATGCAAATGATAGCAGACTTAGACAAATTGAACTTGAAGCCAAACGTGATGCACTCAAGATATATGATGAAAACGTGAAGTACGGGGGGCCGAAGATCATACAGGAATACAGAAGTATGCTCGAAAACGCTATTAATCAGCAAATTGACACCTTTCACGGGAAAAATGCACTCTTTAAGGTAATGTTTTATAGTCTCCACTATCTCTGGTCATACCCATTTTTGTGTCATGCTAATCAGATGCAAGATTGGAGAATCAATGCAAAACAACTGAAATCATAAAGAAATCACAAGGCGTTGTTTGATCAATAGTTCAAGATATGAATAATTTTGTTTTAGATGATTTATTTGGTTTTCTACCTGGAACTTACATTAACATTGAAGTATGCAAATACATAATCCAAGTACGATATCACAAAATTAAACAATAACCGCTTTATCATACATTAGCTATATATCAAAATTATTCCATAGACAGAAACAGAGAAAGAGCTGGAAGAGGCGGTAACGAGTTGCCAGGAAAAGTACAAAGAGAAAATACTAGAGGTGAAGATTATGTCACAACCTTTGATTTGGAATTTTTCCGTTTCTAATATATTTTTTTTACAGCTCACTGGTCAAATATGGACTGAACCCGAGCAACTAATACGCCTTTTTCAAAAAAACGATAAGGAAATAACAGATTCCTTCAGACTGTTGTCGAAACTTATGTGCCGTGAACTCGTTAAACCATACAGCGATAGATTAGTGCAGAAGTTGAAGGAACTGCGTTTGTACTTTATCAAAGAGAACGAAAGATATGAGGTAAAATTTCACATTTTGAATAAAATTGTCGATTATTATTTTCATCTTTATGTAGGAAGATGCTAAACACAGTTTTGAAACTCTGCTCTCAAATGCAATTGGTGCTCACAGAAGTTGCTTAGAAAAGGTACGGCAGTTTCGTAAAAAATTTTAAACACATATTATTTCAATTTCAAAAAGTGATCAAGTAATAGGAAGTTACAAAAAATAAATGTTTAGGTGATAAGTGGCACAAGCATTTCTGATGCTGACTTTTCCGCCACCCACGAAAAAGGAAAAGAAACGGCATTGATTCAATTTCTGAATGCGTTTCCTGGTATTGCTGGTCCTAATGAACTGAAAGAAAAATATTCCGAAAAAGTCTTACTTCGTGGAATTGATGAAACCAAACAGCTATTTCAAGACAAGAATGAATCTCTGAGAAAAGTACAGTAAACAACGCAGAAAACAATATTATTATCGTCAAATTTTTCTTTTATCATCGTCGAGTTATGCGATTGGGTGAACTATGAATAATAGATTAGATTAGTATTCACAGCCGTGACTCAATTCATGCCAAATTGAGTAATTAATATAATAATTAAAAAAATGTGACCTCTAGATATAAGATATATATAAGATATAAGTATTTTAACTGCAAATAAATATGTATAACGAAAGAAAAAATCATATGTTGACCGAAATCCGAGTCAGCAGTAGGTATCAAAAATAAAATGTATTAGTTAACAAATACATTATTCTTTATACAGACTTTATGTCTGAAATTCAATTATTACTATGCATTATTACTCTATATTCAGGGGTTCACATCTTCAAAGCCTCAAGTCAAATTATTTT
Organism: Halocynthia roretzi; assembly: GCA_013436055.1. Lineage (NCBI taxonomy): Eukaryota > Metazoa > Chordata > Ascidiacea > Stolidobranchia > Pyuridae > Halocynthia > Halocynthia roretzi. The sequence continues at coordinate 7,685 of QRAM01000844.1, read as the reverse complement.
TGAGTAAATTAAGTCAACTCACTTGAAACAAGTCACAGGAGTGTTGAGTCTTTGACTCTAGTTATCAGAACTTTGCTAGTCATAGCATACTAATAATAAAATATCTTAAATATCGTAATTTTTTGTTACAGGCTGAAGATGACAAAATCTTCAAAACATCAAAGAAAACACTACTGGATTTCATGAATGAAGTTAGTTCATCAACATATGTTGCAAATGTTAGTTAGTCAATTTTCACCTCGATTACTCTTACACTGACAGACATTCAATGGTAAAATCGTTGATGATTCGACAATCGAAAAGGAATGTAGAAAAAAATCAGAAAATCTGTTGCTAACTTTAAAAGCAAACAAGTCATTTTTTTCAAAATGGAGAAAGGAAGTGAAAAGAATCATCCAGGAGTATAAAAGCGAAAATGAAATCCTTCGAGTAAGTTTCAGGCGTATGGTTCGGTAATATACATACGTATCTTTTTCATTTACGTTTTTTTTGTATATATTCTGACAGAAAAAGGCGGACTTGAGGCTTCACCAGGAAAAAAAGAAGATAACACAGAAATTCGTCAGTGAATGTAATCAGGTATTTTAATGAGTATTTTTTTGATTATTTCATCTCATATTCCTGTGCGGTGTGACGAGGTGGTTTGATTTAGAAACTAAGAGAAGGGGGACAATACATAGAAAATGAAGATCTTGATAAGTTCATCAATTCCGAAATCAAGACTTTAACTGAAACATCGCTTGCACAAGAAAAGATTGCAACGGAAGAGATGATATCAGAATTTCATAAAGATGTTAAGGAACGCTTACAGAAAAAGGCCAACGAGATAAGGGTAAAAAATGGTCAAAACATGGTAAGTTTTTAAACAACAAATACCGCACTTGTACGAACTATAAGGCAATGCCTTTTCTCAATTGATTTCTCAATGTCGATCTAAGCGCCCGAGTCTAAAATTTCCAAAACGCTCCCTCAAATCAAAATTTACTTTCTTCTTTATCAATAGTTCCATCTGCAATGATTGTCCAATGAAAAAGGTGGACGCAATAATATAGACACTGTACTCCTTTATACACTATTTGAATAATTTGGTATCCAAATTATTACTGATTGATGTTTCGCTAAATTTGCTAAACAACGTGAGTTAAAACGAATTGCTCATTTTTTTGCCACTAGTTCTATCGCATGTGTATGATCTTTATACTCACGCACTTGCTCATATGAGCGATTTTAGTTTCATTTTATTGTGCACTCGTAATAAGTAATCATAAAAATGCGCGTTATACAGGGCTAGAATCGAATTTTCTCTCAAATTTATCTGGTGCGCTTTTAAGTAAGGTAGTAATCATAGTGAATGTCACGCTTTGAAAAGTTGAATTGTTTACAGCAAAACTATGAATATACGCTGCGAGCAAACAGTAATTATGTTATGTCCGAGTGCAGAGACATGCTGGAACAGGTGATGTGCTGAATGCTATAAACATATAGAGCAATATACTAACAGTCAATCATGTAAAGGACACTCTCCTTTTGTTAGCATATGGGCCATGGATACATAGAACCAAGCATTTTGCAAGAACAATATGAAAAGTGCAAGGAAATAGCAGTGAATATCTTTGCTGGCAATGGAACAACCCAGCTCTCAAAAATTGAGGAACGGCACAAAGATAAAGTTCTTGGATACCTCGATTGCCTCTATCAGAAATGTCTAAAATGGAATGAAAGTAATAAGCAGCTGCAGCGTAGGACTGGATTCAATTTCTTTGAAGAAATGGTAAGATTGTAGGGTTTACTGCTTCGGATGATATGAATTATTGTGTTATTGTTATTTTTGCCGTGTAAACCACTACAACATACACTCTCGCTGACAAGAGAGGAGACTCGCAATCTTTCATACAAATTTCGTCAGGTCACGCTATATTTCGGCTGAATGGTGCTTATTGCAATCGAACATACGGTTTTTATCTTTCTGTTTCAGATTTTTATGACAAGGTTGTACTACAAAACACAATTTTTGGTATATACAATCTACTCCTCGGCAAGTATTAAAATCACAAATCGATATCACAATTGCTGCTTACAAACATTTAAATCTCCAGCCGTTTTCCCTCACGTCAACCATCAAAATCTCCATCCTATATCTCAAACGTTAATCAGTATATTTACATTTTCACCAGATTTCTTTCATCTGTTTCCCAATTATTAGTTTATGGCCATGTGAGGCTAATATCGTACTGTTGGAGTGATGTTTAGAATTCACATTTTTCCAGCCTTACGCGTTAATATATCATCACTAGCTGTTTGTACAATTCTACTCCCTATAAGATTTGACATTTTTAAAAAAAATTTAAGTTAAGAGTTTTTAATATGGGATTAAAGAAAGGTTATTCAGGAAACCACTGGAACGGCGTAGGTAACCAAGCAGACCTGCACAAATCACACAACCTTCAATTTAATATTAGCATAGGTGTATGGCTGCGCTATGTTCGATGTTATAAAAAAAATTGCTATGAAATTTAAAACTGGAACTCCGCTATAATATTTCATTCATGACTCTCAATTTTTTTTTTCGATTTTCTAGGTAGAACTTGTTTTATCTGGAAACTTTTTGTACTTTGTTATTATAGATCGGCCGACGATATTTCAGAATTATATATGGAAGATATTTCAGTTTACTCCTTACACCCGAAATTGTTTATATTTTCTATTTAGCAATATTGAATAATCTTCTTACCAAATAACAACCCTAACAATTTCAAACCTATGGATTTTATTGCAATATTTTTTTCTGTTTCCAGTTTAGACAGCTATTGAACCAGTCTAACCAAGGTGTACAATTGGCCCTCGCTGCATCACAAGCCAGCATAGAGAAAGAAAACGTAAAGTTCAATTTTATAAAACATTTGCTATGAAATTCAAGAGTGGAACCCCATTATAATATGTCATTCTTGACTATCAATTTTTTTCGATTTTCTAGGAAGAACTTGTTTTGTCTGGAAACTTTTTGTACTTTGTTATTGTAGATAGGCCGACGAAATTTCAGAATTATATATGGAAGATATTTCAGTATACTCTTTACACCCGCAATTGTTTATTGTTTTTCTATTTAGCATTATTGAATAATCTTCTTATTAAATGACGAGCCTTACAATTTCAAACCTGTAGCTTTTAATGAAGTTTTTGTTTCTGTTTCCAGTCTGACCAATTACGGCGATTGACTCTCGAATTAGAGGAAGAAAAAAAAAAAAGGGAAGAAAAATCCAATTGTGCAATCTTGTAATCTGCAAGCCTAGCAAGTTATATCTTACGAACGTTGACTGGATTATTTTATAGTATGCTCGCTGCTTCCCTTTTTTGCGTCGTAGGCAGTATTTCAGCTTTCCTTATAACTGTACATACGTCATGTAAATGCATTGACCAAAGCTATTAACAATGTCTATAGTTTATACCAATATTTTGCATACATTATCATACATACATTACACTAAATCTTTTTCCTGGAAGAAGAAATTTTTTTGCCCATCTCGGTTAGTACAGTACAGTACCGTGCAACCTGGGTCCACCAATGCATTCCGTTGTAGGATTACGGATTTTTTTTTCTGTAATGTGTATGTATTTTAGGGGAATTTCTAGAATTACATAAAACAGTGGACGCCGCTAATTGTGATTGCTTTGGGACAGCCTTTTTTTCAAAACAATGACTGTCTAATAACATGAAGTGAGGGATGTGAAAATAATAAAATAAAAAATTTGGGACCGATTGATATTGATAACAATACCCGATTGATTACATTATCCTCAATCATAGTGATCGGCGTCCAATGTATGTTCTATATAATAATCCATATGATTTTCAATTTGCATAAAATGTATTCCTACGTATAAATTTTGGCTTGATATTTGGATATACTTGATAAATTGATACGATCAACTAACAACTATGCTATTATGCGTGATATTAACAACTTTCAATAATAACTGTTCAATAATTGACAATAAATCATGAAAACTCAGAAAAACATTTGTGACATAGTTGTCAGAATTCTCTTTTACCGTTTTGACAACAATACATTACACAATGAGGAAATCTACTACTATCTCTACTGTATTATATCCGACTTTTAACATGTTTTACAATTACCTTCGGTATTCCGGAGAAACATGCATATATATTCCGTACCTATATATATATATATATATAAGATTGTAAGAAGTGCATTTTGATATATATACTCGATTTTATGTACGAACCGGTATCCGCGCTTGAGTTTGGGAATAGCTTAATAATCTACTATTGCTACTGTATCATTCTATGTTTATTATGTTATCATCATGTTTTACAATACTATCTCGGTATTACGAAAAAACAGACAAATCATGATAAGGATTGAAATTCTGAACCGCAATTGAACCTGTTCGGTTCTTTAAGGGCGCTTCGAATCTTAAGATTAATATCCGGTTTGTGGGGTAAATTGTGAGTTTTGTCCCGATTCAAAGTTAACGACTTGCTCGATTGTATGGATGTTCTTTCAGTGATTACTTTCATATCCTATGTTTCCCCTTGTTAGACAATATGTTACTCCCATAGTCCTTTATTCGAGCACGAGCGTAGTGGATAACGATAATGGACGTCGGTTGATTCATCCCTTATTCGGAAAAATTCCAAGTTACAAATCATTCTTAGTATTCCTTAACGTATATTTTCGTGTATCTGCATATGTTTTAGGCGTAGAAACTCACGAATGAAGACAGTCTCCTATTTTCTTGAATATATCATTAAGGTGTATTCTATGTTTTTTCTCGAAGAAAAATGACACAAATAAATGCAATAAATTCAGTCAATGCTCGTCACTTTGACGTTGGTTTGCTTCAACCATATTGGTGGTCCAGGCAAAATCACTCTTGAAATAAATGTATTCAACTTCAACGCTACTTTTCTACAGTATATTTTTAAGACCTTACGTCAGTCAGCAGCGTCACTTCAATATAGGAAAAGGACGTCAAATAAATGAAAAAAAAATCTTAAAAATAGATTTAAAATAACAGTAAGAGTTTAAATGGAGGAATAAAATATTACTGTACAATGAAAGCACACAAGCTAGCAAAACAAAGTCGGGCAACGGCAAATATATTTCTGCATGTGCTCAGCCAGAATGGTGTTGTTCGCATTCGTTGGTGTTATCAATTTTCCTTACTTTTATAGCGCCGCAAAGCGCCAAATTATTTCGGATTAAATGATGCTCGCTATAATTCCCGCGTAGGTATTATTTAGGCTCCAATTAACCGCGTTATTTGAGGTATTCACCGATTACGAAACTGTTTTCTAAATATTCGACTTGATTGTTGTAAGAATATTATTAACAACATTGAACTTACATTTAGGTCGATATCTTGCACCATGTTCGCCGCTTATAGGCGACGAGGCAGGCGGCGTGATCAATCAAAAAATAGCCAATGTGCCAATTGCCGACTGTTCATGGACGATTACGACAAAACCATGATATTATATAAGGCATACTGCTACGTCAACTGATAAGCGATTTATCAGTGTCATTGTCATCTTTATCTTTCGTCATGAATGCATTCATTGATGGCTTATTTCAGGAATACATGACTACTAACGAGCTAGCTATCCATTTGACTATAGAAGAACCGGGATATTTTTCATTTGAATGGGAAAGTGACTATATAAACACTATTAAATTAAAAACATAAAACCGAGGATATTTATTATTCCACTGATAATATTTGTAATTTACCTCAACTATGTGTGAATAGTCATAGATAGTAGCAATGGACATTAAAATCGTCTCGTCCACCCATTTATCCACAATATGCAGCAGGCTTTAACTTCCACTACTTAATAGTTATAATGAAGCGTCGAGGGCGACCTTTTATTATTCAGCATGGAAGTTAGGGGACAGGAGACAGGAGTCTCCCGTGGCAATATTTTTATCTAGTCCAGCTGCCCATTTTTCACCCAGTGACCACAGGCAACGGGGCTTTGTCTAAATACTATTATGACCAGTCGACACATGTATATAGTCCACCGTTGAGTGTTTTAACATCTCTCTGTTTTATTTGTTTAATTTATGAAACTACAGGAAATATTAAACCTAATATTAATTTACCAAGCTATCCCTGTTTATGGGGAACAAGTCATTTCGAAAGACGGTGGAATGATATCTGTACTTGGAGATAACTTCATAATTGGAAATAATTCTACACTATAAAATATTCGTTCACCAGATTTCGACAAAAGACGACAATGAAGCTAAAGAATTCTGCGGTAAAGGAAAAATTGTTATGCGACTAAGTAACGATGTTTTAGTAAGATACGAAAGAGGCGATTTCCGAAATATTGAAGGTTTCACAATCACTTGGAAATGTAAGCTATTAGTAACACTGTGCTATAAGGATATGTCAAATAATCTTTTTTATTTGGCTTTTTATTCATATCAAAAGTGAATGAAAGGGGCCTGGACAACGAAATGTAAGTTAAATATATTGTATTGAAACTTAGTGGTAATATATCCATATATATATATATATATATATATATATATATATATTACGGTATATTTCTATTCCTAACTGACAAAGGGTATCAAAGAAAAATCTCTGAGAAAATTTCAATTCAATGTTTCTAAAATATTACGACGAAACCTACGGACGGAATTTTCCGAAATATTCTGGAAATGTTGGCTACATAATAATGATATAACTGAGTAGAATAGAGTATGTGTTGAGACGACTTGATACAACTGACTGTGAATCAATCTACTGAACCCAGAAACCTTCATCCAACTATACCTCAGGTTACTTGAAGGAATTGGGGTGCATTTAGTGAATCAGATAACAACTATGTGGCGGAAATCTGCGCTCTACAGAATGTACTCTTGTTAAGAACTGTACAGTAGGCAACTTGGATAAATAGTATTAGTGGAAAATAGAATTGAGAATCCTGCCTGTGGCTATGAATACATTCCCGGGAATCAACTTTGCTGGAAAACGTCACCAACACAAAAGAAAACTTGCTATATGCAGGTAACTAAAACACTTGTTTTTTTAAAGACTCACGTGTTATTTCATTCAGATTTAGGTTCGTTAACTTTTAAACAAGTTTGATAAGTTTGTTCTATCGGTATGTATTTCAGGTTAAAGTAAATGGACGTCAAGATGCTTTCGTTGTTACCGATTCACTGAGACTTGATATATCCACTGATTTGACTTCAAACAAAGAAGTTTATGGAATAAGAGGAGAAAAAATAACTAATAATTCATTTGCTTGTTTGGAGTTTAAATGCAGGTGAACAAACTCACAAAACAATTTAATTCCACATAGTATTAGTATTCAAAATTTACGCCATATCATATGTTTGACTACTTAATTTTAATACAGACGTCGCTAGGTATTTGTAGTGCAATGTTTTTAGGTTTGAAATTATTTTATCTGAAACAGAAAGAACTATACTTAATAATAAAATAGCAAGATTGTATATAGGAAATGCTTGGGACTCCAGCCTTTGTCACCTTCGAAGGACAATACGAATCCTATCATGGTTAAATTGTAATATTTGAAAAATCTCCACTTCATCAATGATGGTATGACTGGACAAACAACAACACTTTCGCGTAGGTAATAACTAAACAGTTAGGTACGTGGCACAGGTGACACAGAGATTAGG
>QRAM01000843.1:0-19651 GCA_013436055.1 Halocynthia roretzi | reverse complement strand
ACTGCTGGGAACGGTGCTTCCTCAAACGTAAATGGCCTGACACATTTCATGTCGCTATTGGCCATTGCAGTAACGATTTTTCTTCGGCGGCAATTTTGACTCTGATGTAAAAAAAAACTTTAAACCAAATGTGGAAGGCAGGGGACTGTTGCCTTGCCTATCCACACTACTGATCGAAAACTCCACCCTTCCTTCAGTACATATCGATCAACGGTGCACTTCATATCTAATTCCAGGCATCTCATCACATGAAGCATTGTCCATGTACCACCTTTCAGCTCTCAGCACTAACATGGATTTTAAATTAGGTGAGTCTAAAGTTTTAATAAAGACAAATGGTGAATGATAACTCCATTTGAATTTTTGATAAGTATTATTGGATTGGAACTTGTATTCTAATAAATTCACTTTTGTTTTCAGAAAATCGTTAGAGCTGTCAGTGTGAAAATAGGAAAGCAAAGAGGAAATAGCAATCTGTTATTGAAAACTTGAAAATTTCTGAATTTCTACGATATATGTACTGTTATTTACAATGCTTCCAAGCCCCTCCATTCTCAGTAGTTGACAGATATGTCAATATCTATATGGTTTTGTTTCATAAATGCAGTAATGTTTACACTGCAAACTTAATACAGTATTCCAAACCACTGATTGGCATACAGGGCTGGATTGAGACCATGTGGGGCTAGTGGGACTTCAGATTCGGGGCCCTTGAACATAGAAATAAAATTACAAAAATTAATCAGTTAAAATGACTGATAAACCACTGAATTGAATTGAATTGAACTCAATTTTATCGACTGTAAGAATAACATTTGACTACAATTTGTAATATAGGCCATAGTGATATAAATTACTGGCGATCAGATAAGCCGATAAGGTTTCAAGTGTTGTGGTGCCTTTATATCTTTAAATTACATTATTTTATGAAAGAAGTCATTAGTCTGGGGCCCTCTGTTCGGGGTACCCTGGGTAATTTCCCCCTTATAAATCCGGTCCTGTCGACATCCCATAAAAGCCTTTGATGCTTCTTCTTCTCAGCTTCAGCGTTAGCTTTGGGTCCTTATATCACCTTTGCAAGAACCTCATATAAACGTTAAACACTATTTTACTATTGAAAGCTTTGTATCAAAGCTGAAAGACGTGAATTAACTTACTCAATAGATGGATGAAAATTTTCTCTCTTTATATTATCGTTATTGAATATTTCCCCGAATTGTTCATGTTCCGTGCTCTGATGTATCTAAATGATTTGTTTCACTTTCACTGTGCTCACTTGTCTTGGCAACATGGTGTTAAATATTTTTCGCACATTTTTTTCTAATAAAACCATGAAAATGGTAAATTGCACTAATGTTATTATCACATTCGTAAGATAGATATAAGCGCGAAAGTTTGTTTGTTTGGTTGTTCGTTTGTCTTGGAAAACGTCGTTATTTTGCAAATTTAAGAAAATTGGATTTTTGCAGAATTTAATACGGAGGTCCAGAATCAATCCCAGGGTGTCAAATCCTACTATAACGTACCCTAGCGATTAAAATATTAATACAGTCGCCGTCAATCAGGGATTACTGTATACCTTGTGAGCCTCTGCGTAAAAGGCCTAAATACATTAGCGAGAGCGTCTCTCGATCGAGAGATTGCGGTTTGGAAACTGATATATCTCAGAATTNATCGGTGGATCAAACACTGATAAACAAATATCCCTTTGATAAAACAAAAGCTATTAATGATTTCGATTATAAGTAGGTTGTTGACGACAGGAATCATAAATTGTCATTCGCAAGAAAAATACGGTTAACCCATTGCTTACTAACGACCTAACTATTCATGATTCATTACATCTGTGTTTGTTTATGTCATAATGATCGGAATAGCAGGGCGAACAAATATCTTTTAAATAGTTATTAATAATTAATATAATCGTCCACTGTTTCGAGCGGACAATTTATGACCGGGCGGCAATTAGTTACGACCAGCTGTCGTATAATTTCATATCAACGCAAATAGAGCTAATTACCAAAAGTAAATAGTAAAACAGTTTAATCATTACATAGAACAAATACAGAGTACAGTAAAGTCCATTCTCACTTCTATTGTATTGCCATAACTTCAATATCAGATGAAATAACGAAATACAACTAGAATAAAAGAGATAATTTTCATGAGTTGGTTCAATATTAATACTGATACAGGATTGAATTTAATTGAGCACTCTGGATGCATGACATTTTTATATATAAATAATTCTTTTTCTTGATCATCCTTTTCAATCTCCATACTAATGTAATACCTTGCCAAATTTAGTCATGGTGTAATTTAAACAGAGAAAATTCATTTCATTCCTCTATTTTTATGCTACACGAGATTGACTAACCACAGATAAACGAGTCCTGGATATGTAGTACAGTATAATATTGTCTTATCGTTTTTAGTGTTGCTATATCTTCATTTCGTAGTATAGCTGTACCGAGCATTAACACAGTCAGATGGAATCAGAACAGTCTCAGATTTCAAATTAATAAATATCAACACGTAATAATATTATTAAAGTCACCACAAACACTAAATAAATTTTCATTTTATAGGCACTGGTATCGTATCGATGGCCATCCCAATGCACGACGGTCTGAAAGCGGCGAAATTGATTGACGGGGGCGCGAGCGTCATGATCAATATTACAGTCATTGAGGAAGAAGAAGAAAAAGAGTCATCCACGGACAGTGGTGGTTCATTAATAAGCAGAATCGCAATGGAAGCGAGAAGTTCAACTGCTGGGAACGGTGCTTCCTCAAACGTACATGAACTGACACATTTCATGTCACTATTGGCCGTTGCAGTAACGATTTTTTTTCGGCGGCATTTTTGACTCTGATGTAAAAAAAAACTTTAAACCAAATGTGGAAGGCAGGGCGACTGCTGCCTATCTACACTACCGATCGAAAACTCCACCCTTCCTTCAGTACATATCGATCAACGTTGCACTTCATATCTAATTCCAGGCATCTCATCACATGAAGCATTGTCCATGTACCACCTTTCAGCTCTCAGCACTAACATGGATTTTAAATTAGGTAAGTCTAAAGTTTTAATAAAGACAAATGGTGAATGATAACTCCATTTGAATTTTTGATAAGTATTATTGGATTGGAACTTGTATTCTAATAAATTCACTTTTGTTTTCAGAGAATCGTTAGAGCTGTCAGTGTGAAAAAGGGAAAGCAAAGAGGAAATAGCAATCTGTTATTGAAAACTTGAAAATTTCTGAATTTCTACGATATATGTACTGTTATTTACAATGCTTCCAAGCCCCTCCATTCTCAGTAGTTGACAGATATGTCAATATCTATATGGTTTTGTTTCATAAATGCAGTAATGTTTACACTGCAAACTTAATACAGTATTCCAAACCACTGATTGGCATACAGGGCTGGATTGAGACCATGTGGGGCTAGTGGGACTTCAGATTCGGGGCCCTTGAACATAGAAATAAAATTACAAAAATTAATCAGTTAAAATGACTGATAAACCACTGAATTGAATTGAATTGAACTCAATTTTATCGACTGTAAGAATAACATTTGACTACAATTTGTAATATAGGCCATAGTGATATAAATTACTGGCGATCAGATAAGCCGATAAGGTTTCAAGTGTTGTGGTGCCTTTATATCTTTAAATTACATTATTTTATGAAAGAAGTCATTAGTCTGGGGCCCTCTGTTCGGGGTACCCGGGGTAATTTCCCCCTTATAAATCCGGTCCTGTCGACATCCCATAAAAGCCTTTGATGCTTCTTCTTCTCAGCTTCAGCGTTAGCTTTGGGTCCTTATATCACCTTTGCAAGAACCTCATATAAACGTTAAACACTATTTTACTATTGAAAGCTTTGTATCAAAGCTGAAAGACGTGAATTAACTTACTCAATAGATGGATGAAAATTTTCTCTCTTTATATTATCGTTATTGAATATTTCCCCGAATTGTTCATGTTCCGTGCTCTGATGTATCTAAATGATTTGTTTCACTTTCACTGTGCTCACTTGTCTTGGCAACATGGTGTTAAATATTTTTCGCACATTTTTTTCTAATAAAACCATGAAAATGGTAAATTGCACTAATGTTATTATCACATTCGTAAGATAGATATAAGCGCGAAAGTTTGTTTGTTTGGTTGTTCGTTTGTCTTGGAAAACGTCGTTATTTTGCAAATTTTAGAAAATTGGATTTTTGCAGAATTTAATACGGAGGTCCAGAATCAATCCCAGGGTGTCAAATCCTACTCTAACGTACCCTAGCGATTAAAATATTAATACAGTCGCCGTCAATCAGGGATTACTGTATACCTTGTGAGCCTCTGCGTAAAAGGCCTAAATACATTAGCGAGAGCGTCTCTCGATCGAGAGATTGCGGTTTGGAAACTGATATATCTCAGAATTGAACACATACAAAGGAAACCCTAGTTCAGGCACCGTACCCCCACGTACATTGGTGTGATATCGTACTCAGGGGCACTCCAGCATCGAAAATATGAATATGCCTTCAGCAGCGTTCAAGGCTTACTCGGGTGCTAGTGTTTTGTAAGATTTATTGCCACTTCTTGTTTAATGATACACATAAGTTTTCTAAGTATAGGTATTTTCTGTATCATAATGACATCATACAACGTGTATTACGTCATTAGCAATTAGAAATAATTGCCGTGAATCCACTTTTAACTGTCTTTTAAATATTTCTATTGAGTGACATTATTTTATGCTGTAGAATGCGTAAATCAGTGAGCCTGCTACTGACGTATGCAAAAAGTTCAGTAGAATATTCTAAAAAAATACTAAAAAAATACTCCCATGTACCTTAGTATTTCTGAAGGTTTAACATTATATGTTAGTGTTTGAATATTACATGTTAGACTCTGAATTCGAAATTTCTCTGTCTCCTTAACAGATCACTACCATTGTTTACAACATTTCGGCAACTTATAATTATCCTGAGCTGAGAATTGTCTCAGGTCTATAATTAAGTTGTTTTTGTGCTTCACGACACACGGAACTAAGAGTTATCGTTGTGCCCGAGTCCTTTATTATGTTTCTTCTCAATCCGGTGGCTTTAAGCAAAGCGTACTAAATTTTTACAAAGCCAGGCTCTGTGGTGTTATTATGATTCCTGATTTGAACCCAGCTCATGCGGAAATGTAATCATTGTGCAATTGTACAGATGAGATGTAACTACTTCGGTGGCAATTTGAATTCCTTAGAGAAGGTTCAACGCGGTGTAAGTCAGTAAGGTCGCGAAATATGACTTTGCGGACAGTAATTATGTGTTGACATTGTTTCTTGTATTGTTAATCAATAATGGTTGGTTTACGTAAATCTTAGGCTACTTTGTGGTATGTTGCAGTGTAAGCTGTTCATGTAAAATAAACTCGCAAAAGTATATTGATGTGTTTGGGTACTGAAACTTGGTTTGCTGAGTAAAGCCAAAGTAGATCAGTGGTTTCACCTTGAACATTTTTCAGTATAGCAGTACGGGTACTACCATAATTTTCCGAATATAATACGCACCCCAACTATGACGTTCAGATAGCTGAAAATCTCTATACCCATGTATAATACGCACTCCGCGAATACTATTTTTCTCTTATATATTAATATTTGCCTTTACGCTCAGTACGCCTTATGAACTTTCTTTTTCATATATGGGGAATATTTTATATATTAATATATTTTATTCAACTACAATATGTGAATTTCTGTTTTCCCGCGATCACCACTTTTATCTCATATATCAATAATTACATTTTCGTCCAAGACTTCTGATACCTCCGTACGCCCTACGGCTGAAAACTCCTGTCTTTAGGTACAACTTGGTCTTAAATAAGCTTTCATTTAAATCATGGTCTCCTTCGTTGGTAATACCACACCTTGTTTAATTTTCCAAAGCAGAACAAATTCTGCATATTATCGAGCACTGAAGTGTCTCATTTCATAATCAAATATTCTCATAGAAGAGTTCGTAATCCATTAATTGCAGCTGTTTGTGAGTAATCTTATCTGAACCTTGATCATGTGGTCTCTACGCATCACAGAAATCACATAATGATAGGATTTACCAAAACATCAGAGATTTTCAACCTATGTGGCCTTCATTACAATAATTGCTCGATTTATGAGAAACTTGAGCTCTTATGTTGAGGATTGGTTTTCCACAAAACGTATTCGACTTGGCATTTCGAATTTTTGAAGTGAAACTAAAATCTACAATACTTTGAAGCTAAGCTGTGCGCCATGTGTAGTCGCCAAATTGACGATAAAAATTATGTTTTAAATCAGAGGTTCCCAGGGTGATGGAATTTCATGAGTGAATTGTGTTCTTCGGTAACGAGTTTTTTTTTGGAATAAATTAATCTTTTTTATTTGAGATCTAATTTCTCAATACAATCGTCCCTCGCTATATTGCGATTCACTTTTCGCAGATTCACTACATCGCAGATTTTATTTAATATTGTATTGTATGTATTTTAATGTAATATTGTATGTATTTTATTCCATGATAAATGCCGTACAGTACTAGTATGTTTAAGCGCTAAAAGTTTAAAAAAAAATTAAATAACAGGTCAAATGATCGTGGGAAAGGTTAATAAGGTAAATAAGAGCGTGTGAATGATTTATAATGGTTTAAAATACGTTTAAATATATTCAAATAATTAAATAAATATGTGGTTTCTACTTCAGGGATTTTCACCTATCGCGGGAGGCTCTAGAACGTAATACCCGCGATAGGTGAGGAATTACTGTATATAGTTTCATAGTTATATAGGTTTTTTTTAGTTAATACTTTTTGTATGAGTGGCCTCACTTCACTAGAATACAACTAGAAATCATCCAATGTACTGGTTGGTGGTATACCAAGGTTGCGTTTTACTTTCTCTTGCGATTCGATCTATTCAAATAAACAGTGTTATTGCCACTGATGATATCTCCAACTCTCCTTATCAGAGGCAAAAGCGCCTCAAACTTGTTTATTATTTCGACTGTTATCGATTTTTTCATTACAAGCATTTCTCCATTTCTCGACAGATGCGTAAATGAGTTTTATATGTTACTGGTTAGAAGTCGGCATCTCCCTCTTTGAAGCTGTTATTTGATAAATGTCAAATCTCGGCATTCTGAGGTCTGAGGTCGCCTTAGATCGATGAAACTATAGATGGACACCTCCACGACTTCGCGCTGTTTATAGCAACTGCAACTGCAAGTTCTTATACTCAACGTCATTAGCGGCGGTTTAAAAGCTTCATATTTAGAGCTACAACGGAACTTTGTTTATTTTTCAAACTTGTTAGCGAGATTTTTGATAAGAGAATTGTTTGTTTCTCCTCCTCCTCCGAGTCCGTTTGTTGGTTTAATTATAATTGCTGTCAGATATTTGACGTGAGGTGAGGCAGGAAGCTTGTTCGTAAGATCCATTTTGATTAATTTTGACAGCAACGTATGAAACTGATGGCGCTGCACAAATTAAACACAAGTATCTGTACGTTTTGGTTATTATACCACGGATGATTTGAGAAATTGCCAACTGGGGACGCGATTACTAACGAATGATTATACATGTATACGTACTCCATGGTCAAAGATTTATCAGCATTTGTTTTATCGTAAATATATCCTAAATGGATTTCCCAGCTCGCTACGTCCCAGGGCGTCACAGGTCTATAAACCGTCCATGTACATGGTGCAGTCAGTGATAGAAAGCAACCAGACAGATAGATTTTTAGCTAATAACTCATCAGTGGTTCCAAAGTTCATAGAAATGTTTGCATGTTCCAATATTCCGATTATATATATATAATTATTTTGCTATGGCCAAAGACTTGTAACAAGGCTATGCGCTGGTACGTTGTTCGACAAATTAGCTCCAGTGCGCCCAATGGACTATCCTGCCCTGCTTTCAAATGTGAAAAATAAAATCCCTATATAATCACTTACTATACCTGTTCATTATAATTACTATAACGCAGTGGTTTTCAAACTTTTCTAAACCACGGAACATTTTGCAAAGTAAAGTGTTGACGTAACACATTTGCTTTTGTATTCAATTTGTAACTAATGACAATGCGTATCTGCAATCTAAACGTTATTTGGAAAATTATTTCAAATAAAATATTGGCGGGACAAACAATGTGATAACGTATAAATAGGGCTACCATATTTTCATAACTTAAAACCGTGACGCTTAAAAAAAAACGGCATTTTGAGTTTGGTTCATATATAAAAGTATATAGCTATTAATTAGATGCATTTTGGGCAAAAACTAATATGCAGGATTAAAATATCACCAAGAATAAACGAAATAAAAATATCGCATTGCATTATAATTTACTCTTCGACATATCATACTTTTCTGTACATAGCACACGGCAAACGGGGCAATCCCGTTAAAAATGGGATGTATGGTAGACCTCTACGTATAAAGGCATAGAAATGGATTGGTACATCTGCGGTTGGCTAGCGACATGCAGTTCAGAAAACACTGTTATATCTTAATTATCTCAATATCAAAACAGAACATAAATATTCCTTATTTCCAATTGCTTGCAATCTTAACGCCTTTTTTCTGTTTCCCTTTCATCTTTTTCGGCCTCTTCTGCAGCAGTTGATGCTGCTCATCCATATCTTCATCACTATCATTGTAATCATGCTTTCTTTGACCAAACAGAGGAGTAGATTCCTCTTCTATATGCTTTGTACTCATTATCAAAGATGACCTCTTCCTGTGAGAAGAACCTGCTCTCTTCAAAGATGATTTTCTTTTTGTTAGCTGAATGTCGCTCTGTTTCGATTTGCTATGTCTTCTTTGTTTCATCTTGGTCGGAATTACTTTGTCTTTGTTGCGATATTTTCTTATACAACTGAGTGAAAAATGATTCATAATTCATATAAATGAGATATAGTAATAGTTCTCGCCTTTATAGCAGTCAATTTAGGTTTTCGATATTTTGGTGATAACGATTCTCATGGGAGCATTGGGAACTTCAAAAATTGGATTCCAAAAGTACCTAGAACATTTATCGTACATTATGGACTGGGTATTAGACCTTAGAGGGCCCTTCGGGTTCGGGGCCCCCCTAAACACAGAAATTAAATTACATCACAAAAAAAATTGTTGTTGAATTCAAAATTCATTTTAGAGCGACGCAGTGCGCCTTATAGTAAAGTAAAGTACGGTCTATTTTCAGCACATTCGCGGTAGTGCACCATTTTACTATTGTCATGTGCCCCATCTNTATAGTAATAGTTCTCGCCTTTATAGCAGTCAATTTTCGATATTTTGGGGATAACGATTCTCATGGGAGCATTGGGAACTTCAAAAATTGGATTTCCTAAGTACATAGAACATTTATCGTACAATATGGACTGGGTATTAGACCTTAGGGGGCATTTCGGGTTCGGGGGCCCTAAACATAGAAATTAAATCCCCAAAAAATTGTTGTTGAATTCAAAATTCTTTTAAAAGCGACGCGGTGCGCCTTATAGTGCGTAAAGTACGGTATATTTTCAGCACATTCGCTGTAGTCCACCATTTTACTATTGTCATGTGCCCCATCTCCTCGCTATGTTACAGAAGTCTATGGAATTAATTTTCTATAAGTCTAAACAGTAGCTACATAACCTGTTGTATACTTACGATCTTAGGAAGGAGCACATCAGTAGTAGCAGTATCAAGGCTCCAATAAACGATCCACCCGCAATAAATATAAGCGTTTCAACAGAGAAGTGTTGTAGGAACGATCCGTAACCTCCCGTAGCCCAATGTACAATGTCTGTATAAAAACAGGAGACGTTTTTATCGATATGTTATTCCTCACACTCATTCGCAAGATCATTGAGAAAAAGAATATTTTTAAAAAAACACTGTCAATCTGTCAGAATTTTAGGTTAACTTAGCGTAATTCTGCTTTGTAATGAATGAAAAGATTCAAATAAATAAGTCTTTAATTATACTTGTTCGCGTGTACACAATTGCATTGGATATGCTTCGAACAAAAATTTGAATTTTTTTTCAAGGAGTCGTTAGGTTTTTATATTGTTTAACTCACCATCGCTCAGCACTGATACAGCATACGTCATGATCAAGTATTGTTTCCCATAATAAGTGATGATGCATTGATAGATCCCTGAATGAACTCGACTGCTTTCTTCCGAATCACCGAAATATAGAGTAGACGAAAGTGATTTAGCGCTTGTGAACAAATGGGTCCATATGCGACTTCCTTCCGTCACCTACAATGTCAATGTCTCACAACCTTTGACTTTTCCTAGTAAATTTTGCTCGTGGATTCGAATCATATACAAGTGTTGAACTAGAATTGCGCTACAATTTTTACGAAGGTTTTCAGAGTAAACACTTAATTCATTTATGTATATCGTATCATACTATATGGTATAACTTATGGGTAAATAAATATGTCTAGATTTCTACTGTACCTTCTTATCGTTCCTATACCAAGATATATTCGGAAATATGACAGCTTGTGCGGGTACTGGTGATATGCAATGTAATGCACGTCTATTTTTATGTTGCTTCAGAATTTCGATCTTTGATTTTGGTACATCGAGATCCTCAGTACCATTGACCATTGGTAGAAATGTAAATGGCTTTGTCTCAACTGTAGATAAAGCAAAAAACAATTCAAATCGTCCTTGTATATGTTACAGCAAAATTGTAAAGCTAGAGATTTCGTGAAATTCCCTGAAAATATTTGGTATGTAGGTTTTTGCCTTGCCTTGCTTTAACAGAGAGTTAGTGTCAGTGGCGCCTCAGGTACGTGACATACCTAGACGGACAGACATTCTGGTTTTGAGCAAAAAATGAAAATGGCCACCCATACCTTCGGTGCGCCATTGTCCCTTGTACAATTCAATGTAATAAAGAACTTACATGGTCTTGACATGAAGTGAGATGAATACATATGAAAATTATTGATGTGAGGATACTCTTGTATGAGGAATAGTTCGTTGTTCTGACGTACACTGTATATGTAACCCGTAAATGAAGACATGTGTTTCTTGATATTGTCGCTTGCTCCATCCACTATCTTGTTGTTGGTGAGAACCTGTGTTAGATGTAGAATAGAATTCTGTAAACTGGGAAACCTCATGACCGAAAAATGTAGTCACAAATAGACAGTGAATAGAATAGAGCTCATTCAGTTGAGTTACATCGTGAAGTAAAGGATGAACGTATTCACGTTTCGTAAATTACAATTTTTTCAGTTGTTGAATATTTTATCAACCCCGAGTTAACTCGTTCAGCAATCTATATCATCAGCGCGAAAGTTAGATTTTTTGGCTTGAAATAACTTCGCAATTTGGAGGTGGAGAATGGAGGTTCAGATGATCCCCAGGATGATGTATGGATGTAAATCTGGGTCGAGATTCTCATGGGATAAAATCCACTCAGGGCCGGCTAAATACCAATGCTAATTATTCCAATTTCAAGAGACATCTCTTACGATATGGAAGTTCCAATATTGCATCATATGTTATAAAGAGCCCTGGATTTTGAACAATAGTTTGCGAACGAAGCGCTTCTGGCTGACCAGACAAGGTGTATTCGCTGGTCGCTATCTAAGTCACAGCCCTATAAACTGGATTGATAAACGGAGTCGCTAAGCGCGCAGTTTAAAACTTACAGATAGTTATATCTTGAATTTACTACTTGACACTACTGTAATTAAATCTGATATAGTTATAGACGAAAATACCCGGCAAAAAATACTCAGAAACGTGAAATCGCGAGGGCCCGTAGCATAAGCTGCTCTTGCTGATATGTTGATACTGCTACATGTTATTTTGTAGAATTTGCAAGTAAATACTGTTATGTTATTGTCTAGAATTTGCAAGTATGCACTTTCAAACCACAGTTCATTAGTACAGCTTTACTAAAGCCATCCAGAGACGTCAGCACATACCAATGTATATAGTAAAGGATGATGCATTACTACATTTAAGTGATCAAGTCTATTTCAATACTTCCATCCCATTACCCCGACAAACCACAGCAAAATCAACCCTCATTTCTTCACTACAACCTGAATATTTCTAAATTATGATATCAATTCATCACGCAAATTAGACGTCAAAGTATTCCGAAGTGCGTCTGTTCCTTTAGCGATAAATATTTGCAATGTTTTTACTCAAAACAAAGCTATTTTACTACCTCGTGCTTCCGCAGTTTATTGATGGTTCCCTCTGAGAAGAGTAAATACCCCAGACGGAGATGAATCTAACATTTTACCATCAGCCAATTTCGGTTTTTATTTTACCGCTGCTCTCAAGTTTCTTTGCCGAAATATTTTGAGCAACGAACCCTAAATTTATCTTCATTTCATTTTAAAAACAACCTGTGCGTTCAAAGTCTAAGATTTCAACTAATTAGTGTTTATACTCGCACAGACTAAATTTAATTTTGATCTATTAGGTTCTTGACAAGTCTAGAGAGGTAAAATCTTAGATAACACATTCTTCTTAAGAAAATTGAGCCACTTAGATTCTGGTCTCGAAAATCTGCCGATTTTAAATAATTTATCGGTAATTCATCAACGTTAAACAAAATTGCATTATTTAAACTCAGAAACAGTAGCCTGGTTGTGATCTCATATTCTTTTTGTAGAGGTCTTTGTAACGTATGGGTTCATTGGCGCGAAATAATTCCAAATGCCTAACATTAACTGACTTGTGACGCCGAACTTTACCGGCAGTTTGATGTTGGTTTGTTATAAGAACAAAGCCCCTTTAGGTATGAAAATCACAAAGAATATTTCATTTGGTTGTAGATGTGTATAGTATATTCGTAATATATATTCTATATGAGTTAATGTATTCGATATTTTTTCGAATTGTTCACACGTTTTCGCGCAAATTTTAAACAATAGCATAGAAGACCCAAAGTTTAACGCTTTTTGTTTTTTTGTCGGTTAAATTCTAGTTTCACAATATCAGATTCATAGAGTGCCTTAGTGTTGTTAAATTCAAGACAAAACGATCTGTAAGTTACAAATCACACGCGTAAGCGACTCCCCGTACCCCCATACTGAGACATTCGTAAATATATATGTTATATGAGATCAATTTAATGTATTTCATATTTTTTGCTAATTTTCAAATGTTTCAGTGAGGCCTTGCAATACAGTATTACTATCAGTACTATATGCATATAAATAATTTCTTTTCAATAATATTTCAGTAGCTGAATATTTCTTCGTTCATTTTCAAAATTTTCAGTATAGCAAGATAATTATGCGTTGTCATGGTAACCCAGCTTACTCCATATATTTCAGGTTATAAGGAAGAACCATAAATACGGTCGTAGTTTGAACACAAAAATTTCTGTGTCAGCTAACCGCGTTGCTCATATTTCGCTTACTGCGCCGTCATCGTTGCGGAAATCCGGGGGTCGGGGTTCATGTGCGGTATTTGACCCCGTTGTATAGAAGAAATATATTAACTAAAAACTGGAGCTTACCTTAACTAATAATAATCAAGTAAAATACAACATAGCTAAAGGAACTATTTTTAAGTTCGAAGGTCACAGCGAAGGGAGGCCAAAATGTTATTACCCATGTATTTAAAAATTCGTTTGCTTCCGCATATATGACACCATAGAAGTCGTAAGCTAGTGGCGGCCTATTTACAGGCGGCTGGAGTTCATCCAGCGATGGGATTCAAATTGTTTGGTAACTGACTCTCTTATACTTTACATCGCTAATTTTATTCGACGGAATCTTATTTTTAAGAACTTAGAAATTAGTATTGTGCTTATTTCAAAGGAACGTGCTCATTTTTGATTTGCGTGTTTAGGTTTGTCTTATTAGACGTAGAAAGTATCTAATCACATATGTTGGTTACGAGTATCTGTATGCGGCTTAATGTAAGTGATTTGATTTTTTCACGCTTAAATGAAACGATTTTAAGAAGATTTATTTTTACTTTTTTGTAGTAAGATAATTTTCCGAATGTGCTTTTTTTCGGTGAGGCAGATGGTGTAGCCCTGTCTATAACCAATCTACTAGCTACGAATAGGTTAATAATCCTCTATGCGTGTAAAATCATGTTTCTCATCTACGTGGTTCGGTTATGACGTAATTCGGCTGGCTATCGCGGATTAGGCCGCTGTAAAATTCTTTCTGTTTATCTCCGATTCGGTCACTGGGTGGGTGAAATAGAACCCCGATAAGTTGATGAATGAATTCAGTCATGAATGAAAAAGTCCACAAAGGTATTTTAACGTAACAGTGAGAACACAGAGCGATGCATTGTTAGGTAACACAGACACATCATATATATATATAGTTCATGGGTTTTTCCTGACAGTAATGTTCATTTAAAGCTTGTGTGTTTGTCCTGTATACAATATCTACATTAACTCGAGCTTCAGTTTAATATCTAATATCTTGGATTTACTCACTTGAGGACTACCTCGTTTAACGACCGTTCACATT
Organism: Halocynthia roretzi; assembly: GCA_013436055.1. Lineage (NCBI taxonomy): Eukaryota > Metazoa > Chordata > Ascidiacea > Stolidobranchia > Pyuridae > Halocynthia > Halocynthia roretzi. Next base: position 5,155 of record QRAM01000843.1, on the reverse strand, counting down.
TACGACTGTCCATCTGGGCGGGATTTACGTACTAGTAGGCCCTAGGCCGAACTCATCAGTGGGCCCTCAGAATTATAGCAATGGTTGCAGGTTTCAATGTTCAATATACATTACTATGATTATTTTGCAATGGCCAAATGTCATCAATTATTACATAATAATATAATGTAAGAAATAAGAATTTCAACACAATGTAATACGTCATTATTTTTAATTAAATTAAGGGTTAAACGTGGCCATATAGAATAAAAACGAACGAAACTATTCAGCTTGCGTGTTCAAGACAGCCCTGAGCCACAGTAACTGAATACCAATGCATTTGGTCTATTTGTTTGAACACTGTAATTAGCCACGGTCCCAGAATCAGGAAGCTCTATATAGCGGAACAATGCCAAACGACAATTCTTAATGGGCAAATCATTCACCCATAGAAAAACATCTACAATATAAGATACATAGATGCGCTTTATTGGGACTTCTGTTTTGCTTTCATGCACCTGCACACAAAGCCGGATTTTGAGTACAATTTAAACAATGATAATGGAACTCTCTTATAATCTTATGCTATTGTTTCTATATTAACTTCAACTGCCGTTCAGCCATACTATTTACAATTGTACGATTAGCGGGATTTACGTTTGCAATTTGTGATAGAAATGAGAATAGTTGGAGTAGAAAAGAAATGCTTCTGCTATAGTGGTGTGATGCATTTTTCGGGGCCCAGATTGGGTTAACTCAACTAAATATATAACTAGCACAGAAGCCCGGCGATGCCCGAGTGAGCCTTCGAAGTAGTGATAATTTTAAGAAGGTTCTACTTGTTGCATCCCCTGTCGTGCGCCGGCGTTTACTTTTTCGGTAAAGATCACGGTATTTGACGTTTTGGCGTAAAAAATATCGGTCACGGCAAGTCACCTGTTACTTCCTAGTAACAAATTACATACAGTACTTTTTTTACATTCCGAACCCAAGTGATGATAGACAGCACTCGATCAGAAGTGACAATTTCACCATTCGAGACCATAAGCAGTAAATTGGTGCTCCACATTCGTAATTCAAAATATAAACAATAATGAAATGAAATTTGATTTATAGAAAATTCGAAATTAACAGCTTGATAACCAGAACTTCTTCATTTTCCATTAAATTTCGAAAATGGCTATAAATTTAATTAATTTGATAATTTAAATGGTAAATTCGGCTATGAAAATTTACTGAGGTGTCCTTCCTTCCCTTGATGCCCTAAGCACTTGCTTATTTTCCTCATAGGGTTAATCCACCACTGGGTAAAGCCATAGTAAAGGGAACCATCGATTCAGCGGGGACCTTGCCAGTGAAAGGGGAGAGGTTGTTGTTTAAGGTGGCTATTTGATAAACTACTATAATAACTCATACATATCAGGGTACTGTTTACTTAACGACCAGGATCCGATATAACGACCCGGAAAATATCTTTAGATCTAATTTTAATGTCAAACGATTGGTGATAGAGTGAAATAGAATGAAAATTATCAAGTATCATCTTTTTATGAATTATCTTGATAGCGTTATTCGCAAAGGTCTAATGGAAACGCGTTTTTTATATTTTTTTAACGACAGTTTGAAACATGGACAGAGTGTTGTGTTGTGTTGTATAAAATAGATCCCGGTTTTCAAGCAGTTCTGAATAATCTTTTACAGCAACCGAAGTAATTTCGTGTATACACTTGTTGCGCTTTTGGTTTTGCCGAGTTCTCCAATAGTTTACGCCAAGTTAAGCATAAAGAAACACGTCGGATGTACTCGTTTCGCTCACATATTTAAGTTATGCAGTGTCGTACGTCATTCTATATTTAGAAATCTTTCCCCATGACTGTCGCTGAGTCGCTTGTAGCTTTACTGCACTCATATTTTGAGTACAGTACGAATTTTAAACCGCTTGTCTGCGCTGAAGTACTATATTGCAATCATAAAATAATTCCGCCCGTCAGTAGACGCTAAAGAGCTACTTGACTCCTGTATATTTTCTTTCGTCAGGTGGCAATAGAGAGCTACCTTATGGCTTCTGTAAATTTTATTTCGTCAGATGGCGATAAAGAGCTACATTATGTGTCTTTTACATTTCCGTGAGCTATTTGTCATTGAGTCGATTGTAGTATTATTGCAAAGATATTTTCAGTACAGCTAATTTTTTTAGACTGTCATTTCGCGCTGAAGTGCCTCATTTCAATTACTAAAATTTTCGTCCGTTAGTACAACTACATTACAGTTTCTTATATATTTTCGTAAAGTATTAATACCATATCTCGGCATTCTCAGATTGTTCAGCAATATTAAATAGTAATTTTACATACCTTCCCGTTACCGCCTATGTAGATTATCGGCTGAGGAAGATCTGTTTTTTTCGTTGGTGGCATTTTGACGAAGTATGATTTGTCGTTGACGACGAGTTGCGCGTTTCCACTTCTGTGAGATAATTTTTACATAGTATCAAGGTGACTAGAATATCAATTGCATTTCTTCATAGGAATCATTTACATATGGATGTTTTCCTTATCTTTGACAAGAAAATAAAATTACTGCTGTTGGCTTATCAATCTCTATACTTGGTGGAGAAATGATTCAGCGTAGTAAAAAAAAATCCAAACCAAGCCGCGAAGTAGATTACAGATATGTGGCAGGTGATACTCTAGGTTCTGTTTGTTGAATATTGAAACTTAACTTAACTTAGCAAAATCTCATTATATTCAGTATAGCATAGGCTTAGATTGGTGCTATCCCAAGCAAATAACAGGAACAAAGGAACACTGAAAAAAAAAGGTAAGAACCACTGCTGTAGGTGAACTAAAAATATTACTTGACAAGTTGCAATACAACTTTATTCCATTCTTCGCTTCTCAGATCATCACCACTTCGTACAAACGTAATTTTACCGAAATATGACATCACAAGTCGAACTTTTCTTTCATCTTCTACAGCTAATTTCCAGTGAGTGAGACGATTTTTAGCTCCTGAATATAAAATGTTCAAATAATTAATAGAGGCATTCTCGTTAAGGTTGGACTACTGTAAATGGCGACATGTATACTTGTGTATTGCGATCATCCAACCATCAGCGATCATCCAACTCTGCTTTGCGTATACAGTGGAACCCTATATATACTGATTATGAATGATAAACCGAATTTTTTTAGAAAAATATGTATTTTTATTTAAGATTCAATTTTTCATAATTTTAATGATATAATTTATATTTATTACATTTTTTAATGAAGAATTCCGTAGTATGAGGGGCCCTTCTGCCTAGGGGCGGCTATTGCCCCTTATAAATCCGAATCTGCCCGACTCCGTAACATGAAATGGGGATAGCTCGTGCTTTGGCGGTTGTACTTTCATTTGGTTCACTCTTAATACAAATCTCTTACCGTGTATGTAAAAGAAATCTCCATCCGCACAAGTTGGCTCCAAAATAATTTCAAACGTTGCAGATTCATAAGCCTTTTTTCCATTTTCCGATTTATCCTTTGTTTCAAAATCTCCCCACCAAGCTGCCGTAAGAGGAAGCTCTACTCTCTCTTTTGAATTGAAAAACGTCAGTGAAGACTCAAAATGTCTATGACCTCTGTTGCTCAGAGTGATGCCTTTTACTGTTATGGGATCACTGAGTGTCTTGATATCCGTTTTCGCTTTCAGTTTGAACTTTAGCGGGCGGAAATTCACAGACAAATGCGATATATAACCTGTGAAAGGTGCACGTAATTGAAATCGTTTTCTGTGGTGCTGATCATTTTATATATATAAATATATATATGGTAATACCGCGCTTAACACTCAATATGCGGTCTGAAAACAGAGCGCAACGCGAATCACCGCTAAGCGGGGTTGTTACAAGATTAGTTTATATGAGATAAGTTCTTCAAGCCTTGGTGATATACGCATATACTTCTTTCTAACATGATGGAAAAATAAACTATAAAAATATTTATGGAAAACTTACCAAGTACATGCACTCAGCATAACTTACTGAATATGCCCATAGCTAAATCTAGCCCGGGATATGGGAAACATATTCTTATGGAGCCCTGCCCCTAACTCCAACCCGCCCTTGAAAGAGCCGTAGCATTTGCCCATGTATATACAAGATAACCTTACAATCACTTGCAAGAATATCTGTATTCAAATGCAAAATATATTATATAAAATAACATTGAAGAGCCGAAGCAAACACCCATATATAACTTATTACGAATTACGAATTTATAAGAAAACCTTGCAATCACTTTTGATAGAAATCCGTATTTCAATGCAAAATATACGTAATAAAAAGTAACACCTCGAAATCCGGGGTATTCAGCTCGTACAGCACCAAGCGAAATAGCTCCATTAAATTCAGTGAAGACAGCTCTCGCGTCCGGCTTTAGAAAACTTTCTGCGTAGTCAGTGATATAATTTGAAAACGAAGCTATGACGGATCCAACATATGACGTGTCATTAGTTGTTGTTATGATTGGACCAGATTGATCTGGATTTTCCTCAAGTCTCGCTTCAATATTTTCACCGTCGTTTAGTCTTGCCCAAACCATGTCACTGATCACTGTTACCCTGAAATCATTCCATTTCCCGTGCTGTAAACATGATAAAGGAGTTGGGTTATTCATCTATTTAAAAGCTCTCGGTACATTTCCCACCGGTAAAATACCAACAGATACCGGTGTAACAGCCTAGAATATACCCCTGCCCAGAGTATATGCGTTGTAGAAACTGGACTGGTCTAGACTCTAGGTCTAGGTCTAGAGTATACCCCCCTAGTCAAGAATATACCTCCTTTGTGTTTTCCATACATAAGTCGGTATTTCTAGACCAGAGTATACGCCTCTTGTGTTTCTTATAATTTAGTGACGTTGGTATATAAACCAAGATTGGCTATTCAATGCAGTGGCTAACATATCCTATCAGCTTTAATCTCCAGAGCTTGACAGACCAGGCGTTATACCTTGAAAATGTATCATGGTTGTTGCTAATTATCTGTTTGTCGTCCATGCGGCATTACTTAAATACCGGCTTCTGGAACCAATTAATAACGCTGTACGCTATTCTGTATAAACTTCGATCACTCTTTTAGCTGCAAATGGGCTTTAGACTAGAGTTAGATTTTTAGAACTAGTATAAACTTTCA
>QRAM01000841.1:0-14184 GCA_013436055.1 Halocynthia roretzi | reverse complement strand
CCTATATTGACGACATATTGGTCGCATCAAAAAGTCCAGAGGAGCATAAGGAGCACCTCAGACAATTGTTTCAACGCTTTAACGATTAACTACCAGAAATGTATTTTTGGCCAATCTGAAATCGAATTTCTAGGACATCGCGTCTCAGCAGGATTAATAAAACCATTACCAGATAAGGTCAAAGGTATTCAAAATTTTCCGAAACCAGTGACTAATAGGCAGCTTCGCCGATTTTCAGGCTGCATTACATTTTACAGACGGTTTCTTAAGAACATTACAAGCACATTGCCACCATTGTATAATTTAATCGGAGGAAACAGAAATTCTTATCGTAGGGTCAAATGGAACCCAGAAGCCGAGCAAGCATTTGAGAACGCTAAGAAAGCATTAGCAGATAAAACGATGTTATACATGCAAAATTCGCAGAACCCTCTCCGTATATATGGCGATGCTAGTAAGGATTGTTCAGGAGGCGTACTTGAGCAAATGCAGGACGGAGATTGGCATCCTATATCTTTTTTCTCACGATCTCACGATATAGCACTTTTGATAGAGGATTGACTGCCCTTTTTCTATCATTAAAGTATTTCAGAGTATACGTCGAAGGTTTTAACAATTTTACTTTACTAACCGACCACAAACCGCTGTCAGGAAAATTGGATACACCCAGGGAAACCCATTCACCTAGACAAGCACACCAGATCGATTTTATCAGTCAATTCGCTCCAGAAATAAAATACATTGCCGGTAATGCTAACATTGTAGCAGACGCACTAGCTCGAGTAACTGAGAATATTGAGAAACCCGAAGAAAAGGGTAACACTGAAGAAAGTGACAAGGAGTCAATACTAGCTACAGACGATGAAGGAATAGTTGCAAATGTGTTTTCCTATCTAAACATGCCGCATACCTTATCACTTTATGAAATAGCGGAAAATCAGCCAGATGATGAGGAATTGCAAAGGCTTAGAAAACAGCATACTTCTCTAGTAATTGAGAATGTATTGTTTGCTGCTAATAAAACAATTATGTGCGACGTTTCACTTGGCCATCCAAGGCCAAACATACCAAAAGTGCAACGAGAGATGATTTTCAACTCAGTTCATTCGTTAAATCATCCAGGAGTAAAAGGAACCACAAAGCTTATTTACCAAAGATACGTTTGGCATGGCATTAGAGCCGACCTGGCATATTACGCGTCTTCGTGCATAAATTGCCAAAAATTTTTGAGACACAACAAAGCCCCATTGCAAGCCTACAAAATTCCGAAGGCTAGATTCGAAACTATACATGTTGACATTGTAGGACCACTGCCGCCTAGCAACGGGTACAGATATATGTTAACAGCAAGTTGCAGGTATACATGAATTCCGGTTGCAATTCCTATTGAAAATGTTACCGCAGAGACCGTCATAAATGCCTTTCAGCTACATTTTGTATCCACATTTGGATGTCCAACACAGGTAGTAACGGACAATGGCGGAGCATTCATTTCTCATTTATGGAAGGATCTAATGAGCTACCCAGGAACCAATCATACATTAATCAGAGAGAACCAGAGAAACCTTGGGCAACGCAAACGCATCACACATTGTCTTAGCGAAATGAAAACTCCGGGAATCTGGTACATAATCCCCCGTGTTATCTGGCATTTCTAGTTCACGGGAAAATCGGCGATCTGACGAAACGAATGGTGCTTTTTCTTGCACTAGGTTATGGTCCGTATTCCTTTACTATCAGCTCTGCTTGTGCCGGGTACCTCATCAACACAAGGAATGCCTATCACCTGGTATGCCTGATCTGCTGGATTAGACATTGATGCCCTGGAACTGCTACTTCCCATTGTTGCCCTGGAACTAGCACTTCCCTTAATTCGTGCTCTTTCCGCCTTATTTCGGGCTTCCATAATTTTTTATTGAGCTTCAAGCTCAAACGTTTAGCTTCAGCACGTTGTTCAGCACGTCGAGCTGCATGTTCAGCCCGTTGTTCTGCCCGTTGTGTCTCTAGCTCCCATTGTGCTTCTTCTTCCATCGCTTTAGCTTCCTGTATCTCCAATTAAGGTTTCGACCCTGGAAGCATGGGAGACTCTCAACCCCGAGGGTGATATATCCCTTTTCTGGCTCATATTGGCCCGGATACTTCGCTGGGTATTTCGACTAACTCGAAATACCTATCTGCTCGTCAGCTTCCAAGCTGGCGTTACTTTAGAAATAATGTAGGGACTGCGGGTTGATGTTATGTAATGATTGAAGCTTGACTGTCCTGTACCCACGTTTGAGTGTCTTACAGCTAGAAATGCACGAGCTTCATAATGATCCACTTTATTCACTAAATCCAAGTCTTCGTATACCTTAATACTCAAATGGTCCAAATGAATGCGCAAAAGACAAATCCAATTGCAAGTGATCTAATTACAAGTGATTTCTAAAGTTAGCGAATGAACACTCTAGAAACAATTAAATAACATAACTATCAAGTATATCTAATTCTTGAGAGCATGCAACATATCCGTCTAAAATTTAGTTAGCGACAACACTCTAGAAACAATCAAATACTCCAATCACCATGTATATCTCATCCTATCTAATTCTTAAGAGCATGCAACATATCCAACCAAATATCGTATGACTGAGCAGATATCAAAACTAGCGAAGTGAGCACGTGGAACCACGTGGAGAAAACAAAGACCAAATATGACTAACAAGTCTATCTAGCGCAGTTAAGATTACACCAGATATACCCCTCAATTCTGTGGAGAACCAGCATGTGATATCAAACCAGAATTCAAGTAACAGATCTATCGAGTTTACCCGAGAATATTCCAGAATACTCCCTATATACTGCTAGACGGCAATTTCATCCGTTACAATTGATTATTCATGCTCATTCAACACTTGAATATTAAATAAATAGTAATTAACAATTCTAGAACACTCTATGTTGAACCCTGGTAATGTTATCCGACCGCCGCCGCATCGCCAAATTGGATGCGTCACGGTTAAGTGAGTCCTGTACAACATTTCTTCGAAAATCTCGTTTTTGACTGTTGGTCCCATTAATTAATTACGGATAATCAATGACGAAAATGGAAAATGTAAGCCACTCGAAAAATAGTTGTCATAAGGCTCACAAAACTCAGGGAGATAAAGTGTACCTTAATCTGGTAAAATTTGGCGTAAAATGATGGAAAATATTTAAGGAAAATTGAAACTCTTTGCAATACGGTCTGCACGAGTTGTTTTCTCACCTACTGTCTTGCTCTAGTGCGAGAGAATTATCGAAACAGTTACCGGCCATATCGCGCATTTTACGGTACCGATTACAATAGAACTCCGCTTACAGCGGGAGTTCTAATTATAAACTTGCATTGAGTCCCGAACGACCGTTGAGTAAACGAAACTGGCATTGATGACGAACGGTTATAAATGATAATAAAAATTAGGATTGTGTAGAACACGCAACCAACTACGTCGTACAGATTACGATACAACTTGAGGACGTTTCCTATTGTTGTGTGACATTTAACTCATTTTTGGCCAAAATAGACTTGATGTCAGTATTTTACTTATCTCATATCGAATCCCCATAGCAAAATTGATAGAAAATCAGATATCGTTTATCATAGCCTTAAGTTTCAGGGTTGGGCTATTTCTTCCGGCAAAATTTGCGGTAAACTGATTTCGGGTCAAAATCCACAGATTTTCGTATTTTTTCCTGCAAGGTGAAAGTTTTAGTCGCATAATGTTAATAGACAATCAACAAAAACAAATACGATGTTTTTGGACCTCGACATTTGAAAAAACACCCGTAATTCACGATATTGTATCGTGATAACGTCTCAACAAACTGGCTGATAGTTACTGGCTAATGAGTTCCTCTCAGTAAGACAAGGAGATGTCAGGGAACACAACTCTATAGTCTGATATTTAATGTCAAGTTGATCACAGCAACAACATCTATCTGCAGAATGGGATTAAATTACAAAATGCTGAAGCACAAAAGGGCAAGAATTGATACAAAGCACCAGGAATTTCTATTCTTTATACAGAATCACAACAAACTTTATTTTAAATATATCAAGATTGAAACATCATTACAGTTGCATCTGAAGAACTGATAACTAGACCATTGCAATTAAAGTATTAGGTGGAATGTCACTTTGCTTTGGGGGAGGGTTTGATTTGTCTGAAATTTTACACAGATGAAACCACTAATCTATATATAAAATTTACTACTGTAAATTTGTTGAACATGTAACATGAAAAAATTGGCAATCTTTTCTCTGCCTATAATTGTAATGAAATGCCAATTAACATTGGAGAATAAATTATGGGATTTGTGGCAGTAATGAAACTCTGCTAGGAGCAGTATGACAGCAAAAAGAAAACTATAGAGAACAATATGAATCATGGAACAAGATGCACAGAAGAGGAACAAGTACCGGCAAACTCTGTCAAAAATTGAATCCACAAAAATCACAATACTCAATTATAATGAACAGTGTCAGTAGTAGCAGTTAATTAGTCTTTGTTTTGTTCTGTAAAGAGGTCTGAACTTGCGTTGATAAACGTCTTGTGAACTCCGTTACAGCTGGCTGTGACTGAGCATGATCCAATGCTGCGTCATACATTTTGCTCATAAACTGAAAAATAGAATGGACATAACACCACAATGAATAAACTTCAAATCATTAAGGTGATTGGCCTAAGAAAGTAATTACTACCCTAATTTTACAACGTCATACAGCACGTACCAGACATACTCAAATTTTGAAAAAAATTCGGGCATTATCTAGAACTGGGGGCGGCAAGCTGCGGTCTGGGGGCTAAATCTCGCCACTTTCGTATGTCCCCTCAAGCTAAGAATGGAATAACGGAATGGAAGTGTTAGTTTTACCCGTGCATATCCATCATGTCATTGCAAAAACAAGAAAAGAAAAGTGGACTCCAAATTCCATGTATTTAAGATCGAAAGGAGACTTTTTTGTTATTTATATATTCATTCTTACATAATTATCCTCTACTTTGGTCCTTGCCGACCCCTATTAAAGAATAGCAAATCCGTTAAATCTAGACAATCTACAAAATCTACAGCATATACAATCACGAATTTTGAATGAGCAAATCAATTTTGTGAACTATGAGAGTGTACTCCCCTCCCACTACCAGTCAACAATTACAACTCACGCTGTGCTGAGTAAAATTCTTTTCTGATTCAGTTTCTAGGATTTTAATCCATTATTCATGGGAGGACCTATTAATTAATCACTAAATAGCTTTATTGCGAACTATTGAATTCTACTTTCCCCTTTTTCTGTTGTTGTCAAGTCAAACACACCATATCTCGAACTAGAAGTCAGTGCCCGTTGAATTTCTTACATACATAGTGATAGTGGGGACACTTTTTACAACTGAATAAAATTACATGCTAGTGAGGAAAAAAAAGAGAAGGGAAGATCATTAAGTTATGGCGTTTAACATTCACTTTATATACCCATCTTGTATTGAACATATTAATTGTCTAGTAATAAAGCACATTCAGCTTTGCCACATGGAACAATAACTTACTGTCTCCCATATTGCATTGGCTACCTTGTCCAAATTCTGTGCCAACTCATTGTGCTTTCCAGTATATCTTGAGTAGGACCAAGCCATCAGTGCAATGAGGAAGCCTATGAAAGCAAGGTTAGAGATAGCTGATAATGAGGACAGGTAAATGAATCCGAACAACGATGATATGATGTAGGAGAGAATTGCGCAAGCGAAAAATGTCGCTGGTGTTCTTCCAGCATTGAAAATGTTTTTGGCATCATTTGACTTGGAATACGATTCAAAAGCAGCATCGACCTCACATTGAAGGTTTTCACAGTAGTGAGCGCTAAACTCTGCTCCACCCATTTTTCTAATGCTTTCGAAGCGAGCCACTGCCTTTTGACGGTATTCATTGTGTTTGTCTTCCAACAGTTCAGGACTCACGTAAGGCTTATCACCGCCACATATCTAGTAATTGATAAGTGATGAGAAATGGTGAAACAGTGCATAAGCATCAAGATACCAACCAGCTATGAATTCTAGTCCAATTCTAATCTAATAGGAAATATCTATTGTTAATTTTCATATTAATTAGGCTACGATGTGACACGTTTATAGTTTCAAGACTATTTTTTTTCTTTAATATTGACATAACTAATAATGTATATGTAATGCTATGGAGAGGCATTACGGAAACTTCCACTTAAGAGAACTTGCAATGGAATATTGTTTGAGATGTCTGAGAGGTCTCTCCAAATTGGAATAAGTGGTATTATTTTGTATAGTTTCGGCAGCGCAGTAGGGAGGAACTGGTTTTACTGAAATTTCTCGTTCGTTAAGCAAAAAATGCAGATTAATAAGTCCCTGCAGCAATCTTTTTCAAGACTTTCACTTATCTTTGTAATGATTTCCTAACTAATAACTTAAGTCTGTACTCCGCAATAACATGATCGTCACCATATCCATTCAATTTCTACTAATACGTGTTATAAATCATCGTTTTAGGCTGCAAGAGTACTTTTGACTTCATTTTATCGAGAGAGGAACGAAACTCTTGAACAAAACGCGAGTCTTTTTCTATAATAGCTCGAGATCACGAGTCCTTGTGCAAAGCGATAAAATGCTTGCACGAGATCCCTTGTTTTTTTCCAGTGACATTTTTTACATGATAGCTCGTTTCATTATAAACCTCTCAGACATCAATAGCGTGCAATTTATTCATACGAGAAGAGTTTATAATGCCCTACCCAGAGCTTGTAGATCTGTCAAACCCTTTTGAGTAATATGAAAATAGACTTCACGAAAATAGGTTCATCTTCTGAGAAGTTTCACTACAGTAGAACCTCATACTAGGAGTGCCCCATTGTGCGAGCGACTTGCTTTAGGAGCTACCATTTGTGAGTATTTTTGTTTTGTACGACAAGTAAAAATTGGCAGTACGAATGACCGTCATACACGGTAAAGGGAGGTAATAAATAGTGTTGCTAGCATGCATTATTTCTAATTACAGAATTTAAGAAATATAATTTACGGTACAGAGGCATAAATATAATGGTTTCATTGGTAACTGAACACAGCACAGATGCAGCATGTGAATAAACTACACACAAGTCTGGAGTTTAAAAAAAGTACAAATCTCACCTTTTCCATTAGGCTAGTATACAAATCACGAGCTTGGGCTGAGGCTGCTAAATTGTTGGCTTCTGCTGTTGCCTTAGGAGTAAATAAGTCTTTATTTCAAGTTGAATTTTATCAAAATAGGAATAATATAGTCATATCCAGTGTTATGCAAATAGCATTAACATATGAAAAGTAGATCTACATAAAGTGGGAGGCATTTTGAAGTGAAACCGGCATTGTTTAGAGCAGTGGTTCCCAAACTGTGACACCAAATTATTATCTGAAAAAATTTCTTTTTTGAATATACTTGAATATAAATAGTGAGGCATCAGATATTCACTTTAAAAAATTTGCCATGAGGTTATAGTAGTGAATACTGTGTTAACTATACAGTAGAACGACTTAATATTACCACCTTGGGACAGGACCATTTTGGTCATAATATCCGAATGGTCACAAAAACCAAAGCTGCTATAAACAAACCTATATTGAAGCAAAGCTAGCAAACTCTCCCATTATCAATCTCATGCCAGCATTCCGTGGCAATGGCACAGGACAAGGTTTTTCAAAACATACAGCATGGATACAGAAAATATGCATGCATGCAGAATAGGCTAGGTGAACAGAAAAAAATACAAGGGAGATGGAATAAGTGGTCATAATATCCGAAGTTTGGTCATAATAAACGGAAAAATTTTTATGGCAAAATTCGGGACCGTACCAAAATGGTCATAAAAAGCAACTGGTCATATTATCCGCGGTCATATGGAGTGGCTTCTACTGTATTGTGTAAGTTACATGTATTAAATAGTAGAATGTTTCTATGTACCATATCATTTTATTTATATTCTGTTATTTATAACTGCAGAAACGCTCCACAGGTTATAGAACACTTAGTGGATTGGATATGTGAGAACTAAACTACAGACCTAATGCAGACTCACTAAGGTTTACTAAACAAAATATAAAATTTAAATCTCTAATTAATTTCTTACCTGTAACATCGTTTTTGGCTCTGGAAGTTCTTCTCCTTGGTAAATCTTAATATAGGCCTTGAAGTACTCAACTAGATCTTTGCAGGTAATCTTTGATCCACTGATTTCTTTTGTGACTAGGTTTTCTGGAGACAGCAACATTGGCACAAGGGTTTTCAGGTTAGATAAAAAGTCCGGATCAATATCTGTTGCAAACAAATGCTATAGCATTAATTTGATCACCAATTATTTCACTACTCAGAACATTCATTTCACATACCTTTCAGGCAGCCTCTGAATTTGGGGTTAGTTGCAACTCGCAGTCCAGGATGAGGCATGAGAAAGCATGATAAACCTGATATCATAATAATAGGTATTCTAACAATTCCAATTAAAATACTATTAGGTATTGGTATTAGTATTGAATATTAGGCGTACTAGCACCAGTGTATTTCAGTTTATATTTATAAATTGCTAAGTCTATACAACAGGATCAATGAAACTTTATACCTACAATAATTTAAAAGGCCAACTGGATATAATAATTTAATTTCAAACTTGACATCCCTAGCAATCTCCTTTGCATTATTTTGGGAACAGACATGAATCAACATGGAAATTCTACAATTGGTTTGAGTTAAATGCAAAACTGAAACAGGAAACCTGAATACAATAGGCAAAATAGTCCTTTCATGATCAGTTTGAAATAACTGCTGATCCATTCTCGTAAAAGATCTTACTATTCTTACACAGTTTCAGATATTGATTAGATTCCACTGAAACCTGTGAAGCGGTCATCATGCTTTGTGAATTCAATGAATTTCTAGCCGTTATATTTTACTTTACTACATGCTGAATGTAAGAAAAGGCAATACGGACAGTTAAATTTCAACATAATTTTCATGTTATGCATTGCAAGGAATGTGATTTTAAAGTTTTAACAACAATTTAGTTGGTTAAAGTAAAAGATTACATTTTAAACATTTTCTAGCGAACCAAGCAGATAATTCAAAATACTTAAATGTTACAATAACATTTGTGCTAAATTAACAGAACAAGCAAATCTTATTATGATTCTTAGACCTGTTTCATTTTGTTTAATTTTTCCATTTACTTTTGTGCCAAGTATACCAATGTGGTATTTGCAGGCCAAGGAAACATTGGGCAGAAAACGATTGGGAATCACGAATTTACAAAATTAGCAATTCAGACCTATACTTTTTGTTTAGTAACATCTCAATCATTTCAATGCATTATTATCATGTGTTTGGTTTCAATATGTAAGATCATTAGTCTTAATCTGAATCTAATCTGAACTCAAGTTACAAATAATAATGACTTGACTGTTCAGTCAGGCTAGTAAGATACCTAGCATGTCAGTTATGTTTATTTTACAATCATACTGTAGTGAAATAACAGCTGTCATTACACCATAACAGAAATAAAATTGGAAGATTTTATAATGTTAGTTTCCAGGAATAAATATCTTGTCCAACAGAGTCAACTGGGAAATTAGATTGTAAAGAACTGGTGAAGCATAATCTTATGATATAACATGACTGATCAATCACCTGAGTTTTTTCAAAATCAGTCACTGCATTAGTAACCACGCAAAAAAATCAATATTATATTAATTAAAGGTGAATGATGCATGATCATCCATTGCACTATCACACCTTCAACATCAACTGTATAGCAAAACCAATCAAGTTACGGTAGTCTCAACTATTATTCATCTGTTCTGGTTTGTCTGTGTTACCCATAAAAATGGATGTAAAATATATATCTTGTTTAAAAAGACAGAAACTGATAACTGACATTACCAGTAACACATTGAAGCACATTATGAAAGGAATACCTGAAAAGCATGACTGGATATGAGTTCGTACACGTTGCAATTCATCATGTTGTTTTTCAGATCGTTCTAGTCGCTTGGTTAACACTTTTTCGCCCCCTTCCAGTCCATAATCGAACTCGTACGGATAACTCCAATCTCTCACAAGAAATTGCAAAGTCTAGAATTGTAAAGAAATGCTAGATGCTAAATGCTAAACTTATTTCAGTTAACTATGTTCAGAAGAAAGTAGCACATACCTGGAAAGGCTTATCTGAAAATTCTTCCATTGCCAATCGTCCATACTCCGTAAATAGCTGTAAAATAATTTGTGATGTCAGTAGTGTCTTTAGTGTTCATAGTTAATAGATTTATCCTGTTATTACAGCACATACGCTATATTTTAATTTCGTAAATATTCATAAACAACTGCTTGTTTCATCAGAGCATAATAAGCATAATTTAGGCAGAAAAACAAATAGCATGAATAGACCAGTCACAGTAACATATATACTACAAAATGATACCTGCAAATGCTGCAAATCATCTTCCTGTATGTTCTGAGATATATTGTAAACTTGAACAGAGGAAGTCATTGTGCTCAGCGCAAACACAGTAGCACAATCTTTGACCGTAGATTGGGAATCAAAAGCACCCTGTGTGTCTAAGAGCACCACAGCAATCTGGTATGCATTCAACAACAAAAGGATATGCAAAGCAAGCCAGATTTCCCTTTAATATCACTAGAATTTCGATACAAAGGTTTTGGTTATTTCACTTGTAAGCAACTACAAGATGTTTTGAAATGTGATTCATTGCAAATAACTAATTGAACTCTGTGAAGTATAGGTGATACATTGGTATAAGGCATTGATAAGTCTCTAATCGTTAACTGTTTGGGAATGGATGAAGGCAAATAATTTACTGCTTCTCTTCCTGTATCTACACAATACATGATTACGATGACAATTACCCTTTCTCCGGATGAAGTAGTGCAAACGAAGACTTCACTCCACATTAAAATCCCAGTTGTATCTCGCTCAGATCCGCCACGCCACGAAAAACCTTCTAAATCAGATTCATTTGGACCAATCCAGTTTGATTTCTGAGAAATTAAATTATTCAAATCAAGCTAAGGTACTGATTTAATATCACTTCGTTTGTATTTATTGTTTAGAATTGTTAGTACTATTTTATTCCATATTTCATTGCTTTTTTCAGATTCTGGTTAGTAACAACCACACAATTCTAACATATATCATGGTAATATTTGGTATGGTAACATGGTATGGTAATATTTTCTCGGAAGATTAAAAAACCACTCTGATTCCTAGATCTACATGAATGTTCAGGAAACAAAATATATTAGAAATATGAAATTAACAGGAATATTAGATGCTTTCTGAAACAGATGGGGTAAACATAGTTATTTAACACCAAAATATACTAACTCACCAATCAATTCTTCGAAATACATAACCACAAAAAATATTATGTTTCAATAGCTATACAAACTTTCTTTGCACTTCAAATCAGGGATCATTAAAGTAACACGGGAACAAACTGCCGGATTTTCAATAAACATTAACCCGAATGGCAAATACGATGTGATACGATTGGATCACAGGTCAGAACTTCCTAAAATGGATTTTTCAAACAATCAGCTATTTCTCAAAATTTAAAATAATTGAGTTATATAATAATTAATTGTTTGAAAAGAAGACATATCTTTGGCTGTTATAATTTTCTTATCTGATTTGGATCACACCATATATTTCAAACAACACTTTGCTTCAGTGATATGACACAAACTCTGTCAATGACGTTATAATATCCAAGCCAGTTTTAATCGATAAGCGAAACAATTTAACTTGGCCTGAACGTTGAACTGTACCTCTCCATAAATTTTTATCAGTTCGAGTCGCTGCTTATAATATACTAGATTTTATGAAATTCTTATAATAACACTGATCTACAAATGAAACATTTTTTTTGATACGCTGCAATATATAAGTTGTTATTACCTATATTTGGGGTGCTGATATCAAATCTGGTGTCAGATATTTTCCTTTACGTCTAGATTTCGAATATATGCGCTTTTTGTCATATTTGTGGACATATTTTACTAGTAAAAAAAAAAAAAAAAATTTTTCTTCTCCGTTACACTTTAAAATGTTAGTTTTTAAACTCAAATCTGGTGTCAGATTTTTTCCAGTACGTCGCGTTTTTTAATTATCAACCTGCATGTATTTACCATGCAAATTTACAACATTTACCATGATCAAATACATGCATGTTGATAAATCAAAAACGCGACAAGGAGAGAATCTGATACCAGATTGAAATCAGCGCACCAAATATAGCTGATAACAACTAACATTTTGAAGTGTTAGGGAGAAGACAAAAAAAAATTATTTTTTACTAGTAAAATATGACCACAAAAATGATAAAAAGCGCATATATCTCAAAATCTAGACGTATAGGAAAAAATCTGACACCAGATTTGAAATCAGCGCACCAGAATTACATAGAAACGGTTGTTAGTTTATTTTGTAACATTTTCTTGTAGATCAGTGTTAAAATTAATCACCTATAAAAATGATTACAATACTCTAGACAACTGTATTACTTACATCCTCAGATTGCAGGTAGCGAAGAAAAAAGTTAAGAAGAAAGGATTTTCCTTTGCGAAAAGCACCTGCAACTGAAATGACCGCAACATGGAGATCTTTGATGGAATCGTGCAGGAGCAAAGATGAAAGCAGGGCCTCATCAAGAGTAAAATTGTGATCATCCGTTGTTTTTACAATTGGAACAGGATGCGGTTCCTTGGAGAGTTGATCATCTTGGTCTATTACTGGAGCACTTTCTCCATTAAGCTGAACTTCCACAACACCAGGCATATCTTGTTTTGAAGTAAATAATTCTTAAAATGTATACATATAATTCTAAAGACAATATTATGGATAGAACCTTTAGCATTATTTGGCTTGATGAGATTAAAACGATATAGAAAAGGTGAAATTTTAGTCAAATGACATTATTACAACACTGTTGTTATCAATAATAAAGTCTCTATCACAGTATGATCTACTACTAATAGCATAGCTGGAAGAGCTAGCAAATTCACCACAGAGTGCCATAAAATAATTGGTGCACAAAAATTAAAGTTGCGATCAGAGCCTGGACCAGAACGAAAGAATAAGTGTCACAAAGTAGTAACAGAACACAAAGTTATAATATTTATTGCACTATATCACATCATATCCCATACTATTTCTGCTGAAAACATATATTAATTTCAATTTTCTATAAAAGAATGATTCGTGTCAGCTTCAAAAGACTTTACATGGAATACTCTATTAACGTGATGTAGATGGTTCAAAAATTCAAATACAGTAAGATGATAAAGGAGAATGGAGTCGACGCATATTACACTGAACTACTTCGACTAACTTACGCTTCAGACAACAGCTTCTCACCTACCTGGGTTATCTCGGCTGCACTTCCTATCTAGGATCGTTAAAGGGTTTCTTAAATGAAAATGCTTCTCTCATTCTCGTAAGTAATGTGTCAGCGAATTTTTCAAGAAAGTAGGAGAATCTATATTTTATGACTGCAATCGGTAATAAGATTCATTGCCTTATTCGTCAGCAATCGATAGCTATAATGAAGGAGTATAATTTTCGTCGGCACTACGTAACAAAGCACCAGCATAAGCATAATGCCTACACAGGCAAAGCTAGAGAAGAAAAAGTTAAGCAGCTGAAGTCGGCATTATGCAAACAAAGAAGTTTTTTGTCAATAATGTCCAGTGTTCTAAAAGTCTGAATCAGGGATTCCCAACGTGATAACGCCCCTTTGCGGGCGTTGGTGAGTTACAAGGGGGTGTTGTGAATCTTTTCTTCACTTGGGGGGCGCTGAACACACATAAGGGGGCGTTATCCAAAATACATCGTATCATAAATTTAAATATTACTATGTAAAATACACTATAAGCTACAATTCTATAAATTGTTCACAAAGAATAGTAACAAGTAGTACCACAGTCTTTAAATATCTAGTCTGGAACCTCAGAGAGTTCTCTCGTTTTACGGTCATGGAGAGAGAAAAAACAGCGACACCTAGTGCGGGTGCGTAACTTTCTGAAATGTGTTCGCTCAGCATGTAAATGCCCTATGTCAAAATGAGTTAGAGTGTAGGGAATAGAATTTGATGAATAACA
>QRAM01000840.1:0-21504 GCA_013436055.1 Halocynthia roretzi | reverse complement strand
AAATCAATCCAAAATATGCCCGAAACACGAGATATTCACTAGCACAAAATGCTCGGGACGTTACCGCTACGAAATAAACACGTGAATCAAGCGAATGCAGACTGCGCTTGGTGAGTAAAGCGCAGTAAATTGAGCATGTGCTCTTTCTTTCTGATCTCTCACTTTCGATACAAATCGATGAGTCAGCTAGAAACGCTATTAATTGACTCCCTTTACCTTGCCATTGTGTATCGCTCGCTCGTACTGTGAATCTGTACTCGTCGTATGAAACAAAAATATTCACAAATAACGGCTCGTATAGCGAGTTTCTCGTCTTATAAGTCGCTCGTAGTATTAGGATCCACTGTACTGTGAAATATCACTTTAGTAGCTGTGTCTTTTAAACAACTCACTTATTCTGTACATTGTGTGATTTCAGTGACTGGAAATGAAAGTATTCCCAGGGTTGAATCGACAGAGCAAGTTGATGGGTCGGACAGAGAGAGGGCAGAATCCACAGGAAGCATCGGTAATAAGTATCTAAATATATGAAATATATGTCTTTGAGCAAGATGCATTATCACCTAGCTCACAGTGGACCCAGCTGTATAAATAAAGTACCGGCATCATAGCCCAATAACTATTGACTGACATAAGCAGAGAGATGTAAAATTTACATTTACATTTTACATTTACTCCTTTCTCATGTACCTAATAATAATTACTTTCCGATGTTCATTTTGCGGTCAAAAGGAAATATTACCTCTAAAGGCAGAATATGATTTGATAATAAGAACCAAATATTACCAAAATGAACGTTTGGTAAAAGACCTCCCATCCTTGTAGTATAGTATAGTATACCCGAAGCCATTGATATCTCGCAATACTGCTTGTACAGGTATCCAGACTTAACATTATCTAAATTCTATCTGAAATTGCTTTAGTATATTTAAAATGAAAGACTCTTACATAGCACTTTTACCATAACCTTACTATAACCCGTTAGCCCAAAGGCCGTTGTAGTCGAGTTCACCACCGAGGCAAACCACATAAATTGTATTGTAAAATATTGTATTGTATTGTAAATAATTTACTCGATTATCAGACACCCTTGAATATTATCCGCCCTTGTATTTAAGCCGCACGAAAGGATGAACAAAAAAACAGTACAAGGCCGCGTCTTATAATCGAGTGAATAACCGTTAGATGATAAGTGATTATTATTCATTGCCCTTTCTTGCCTCTTTATGTGCCTTTGCAGTCTGACTCCACATCTGAAGCTTATTATGTAGCTAAGCATTATATTTTAATGCTTAATTTTATTTACAACATCATAACTGTGGGTTGATATTAGGCATATATCAGCTAATATGGAATTTTTCCATCAAGCAAAATCGAATTGCTCCTGCTATAGGGAGTTCTGCATAATTGTGGCACAATATCAGTTATCCTTCAAACCTTTGATGTTGTTTTTATTACTTACAGGATCTACAGGATCTATGACGTCTCCACTAGATGTCGCAGCAGTGATTCAAAGTACTCGAAATACAACTAGCACTGAAGGTAAGTCAAGTACATTCATGTGATACATTTACATGAAGTCAAGTAACTATATAAAAGCAAAAACAGACAATTCTAAAAATACTACATTTACTCCTTTCTCATGTACTTAATATTAACTACTTTCCATTGACAGATACTTCTAGAAGTGTGTCTGTTAAAGTCATTGGTCAGGTTCATGATATCTCCGTCAGTTCCGGTGGTAAGTAATTTATTGTTGTAGTCAATTTTCTAGGGGACCACATTAATATCACAGTAAAAAATGCTATATTTACAATGGGCAGGAGATCAAATATTTCAATTTTATCATTTATTTTGGGGCCCCTGCCCTCTTTTTCATTATTCGTTATATACTTTCCGTCTACGATTTTATGCGATCAGATGTATAGTCTATGACAGGTTATGGAAGAAGTGAAAGGGATAGATCATTCTGTGTATTTTATGCGATGTACCCTCGCATCACCTCTCAGGATCAGTGATTCTTAACCTAAATTTTTTTCAGCGCCTTTTTTCTGTTTTTTGCTTGGGTTAACACCCCTCTAAGCCTATGCTATACTAACATGAGATTTCGCTAAGTTGAAAATATCAACTTCAATATTTGACAAACAGAACCTCAAGTCTCCCCTATCACATATCCATAGTCTACTTCGCGTCTTGGTTGGCATTTTTTTTACTGCGCTGAATCATTTCTCGACCAAGTAAAGAGATTGATGAGCCAACAGCAGTAATTATATTGCTTGCTAGAAATAAGGATATTTATGTGAATGTGAACACCTAGTGCCCCCTATATCGCCCCTTGATCTCTGTGCGATACCACCCACGTTAAGAATCACTGGTCTAAATAGCAATTTTAGAACTGTAACATTTGCTTGCTAACAACTTTTTATTTATAGATAATGGCCAAATGTAATGGCCAAAAACAATGCAAAAATGGCAGTAAAGCAAGAAGATGGAGAGACTCGAATGAGATTAAGATTGTCTTACATATAGTTTATTATCATGGACTAATTTTATATATCCAACGTATACTTATACGCGTGGCTTACAATCGAATAAATATGGTAGTCAAATTAAATTTTATATATCAAACATAACAGTTTTTTCATACTGTAACTTGACAAGTATTGGTTGCTCAGAGAAAAGCGATTATTTTAATCCTGTCTGCCAAAGTTTGTAAATTTTACGTCATGATACTCTGCTGTAGCTTCCTTACTATAAAATTACTATAGTAATAGTTGACTGTTATTACAACAGTGAAATAACAGATGACTTTTGCATGGGATTTGGGATGTAGATCTTTTTGGTTATATAGAAATTTATGTGATACTATATATGTTGTCTATCAAATTATCCAGGGGTTAAAATTGAAATTTGAAATAAATAAAAATGATTCAAGAAAGACTCTGAGACTGACTCTGTCTCTAACCGTTCCTGAACACCCGATCCCCAAACATGAGATCTTCTGCATACTATATAGTAGCACTAAAATTTACATGTCCCAACTTACATGTAGTATTACCACAATATAGGTTATTGCCTTCAGTCGTCAAAACTCATTATCATGAGGCATTAATAAATATTTTGCAATAATGTTCCTGAGTTTTAAAAACTAAAACTTTGTAATTGATAATTATAAGCTTATTAACTTACTAGTCATGGTAAATTTCTGATGAAGGATTTTGTCAGTTTTTCAGTGCAGTTCATTTGTATTATTTTTTTACCAATGCAGCTACCATTAGTAAAAAAAATCTTTCTTGTAAAGCCTATATTCCATGCAACATTAGCTATTAGCTGTTTTATCAAATTATTTACCGCTTTTTAGCTAGCAATGGCTTTTTATATTGTTATATTTTTATGGCAATCTTATATAATTTCAGATAATGATAAATGTGATATGAAGTATGTTAGCATTACAATGCCTTTATCATGTCACAATAATTTTGTATTTGATTTCTTCCATATAATCAGCATTACAATTTCTGTAGCAATTTTACTTGAACTAGCTAGTTTCAGAAATATGCTACAATGTTTGAAAATGGAATTTTTCAGTTTCTGTCTCTTTTTCTTTGCTAATGTAAATATATGAGTTGTCTAACTTCAATTACTTTGTACCAAATCATTGAGGTCGTGGGTCAGGGAATAGACAGATTGTTGTTGCCAGCAAGAATACGAAATGTGGTTTATACAGTGATGATTTACTACTGTTATTGATGTATACCACAGATACGATGTATGTTATTGCATCATTCCTATCTAGTATTACGTAACCCAGTTTGTGAGATCACAAATTATTGGTATACAGTAAGTCACGTAATAATTTCATCGTTAATCAAGTTATTACTTATTCTATAGGAATGAATTAAAATGCGAAAATCAAGCACAAGGGTTGTCATAGAAACATTTGAACACTAGCGCCATCATACGGAATCAAATTGCTCCATATACATAAAGGCGGCGATACAACTCGTATCAAAGCAGACTTTATGGAGTAAATAATAACACTAACGATATTTAGGCTGCGAAGAACTTATATAGTAGGGTGTGCAACACATCATTTTACCGGGTACGTTGGAGTTATTGAGGTTATTTTCTGCACTAATTCCAGATAATCAAAAAACTGTTTGACGTTTAATTTTATTGCAAAATGTCACTTTTATTTTTCATTCAAGTTTACTCATTTGTTTTCACCAAATAATAACTTTTCTGTATTCCTGTGACGTCATCACATAAAGGTACCGTTCTGCGTGCTCGAGTCGTCTCTCTAACGTATACACGGAAATTACCCACAGTTACTATGTATGCTGATAGCAGAGGTTCATCTTCATAGTGACTTTAGAGTGTAAAAATAATACTATGTAGAATGTACAAGTGAGTTTGAAAAACAGATAAGACATACATTTAAGCAGTACCAGAAGTACTATACTAAATGCTTCTCTTGTCCGCACTGGGGTGGCACTTCTGGTACATGTGGTACTTGGTGGTTTTGGTATTTCCTGTATTTCTTATTGTTAGGTTATTAGCTATTGAATGACGTCAAACAGCAGTAATTTCATGCTTGAGTGCATGGAAGCTGATAATAAAACGGGTGAGCAAAAGAGGAAGTTATACTCACTTCCTCATTGCTAATTACCATGCTTGCTCATTGCTCGAGTGGTATTATGTGGTATTTGATATCACAGGTGGGTTAATATTCATTGATTGTGCGTGGTGCGTATGATTAATAGTTCTGTATTTAGAATATACAACAGAGAAATACAGGCAAGTGTGTGTGTGCAGAATGCATTAAGTATTACATATTTCATAGAGTAATATTAACCTTTCAGAGTGAAACTTACAGGGAACATAGAGCTGGCAATGTTTTTCAAAAGCAAGTCGGCTGTTTTTAACTAAAAAAATTGTGATTAAAAGGTTTGTCTTTGCTGATAGTTTGAATGTATTCTCTCTCTCTGTTGCGTCATGTCCTTTCACAGCAAGTCAACCGTTACTTCATTAATGAAGCTGTAAAAGCAGAACTATGGTATCAAGTCATAAGAATTTTACAAGGTAGAATATTGACATGGTGATACTGCACAGTTTAGTAAGTTTCTAGTCCACAGTTTAGCTTAGAGCAGGAATTTTTATTAATTTGCCTTTGCTTTTATTGTTATCAAGACATAAAATGATTATCACCTATTCTCACAGATTTAATATTTGAACGTTGTACGACAATATATATAATCTCATCGACAATTCTCAGTGATAACTGTGACAATATGGAAGGAGGTAAAATATTAAAACTTTCACTGCGAGATTCTATAGTTGAAATTATAATTATATCATGTCACCTAATAAAACACTTATATCACATCGAAAGTTTTGTATGTCACTATATACCATGACACCCGTAAAAACACTGATATCACATCGAAAGTTTTGCACGGCAACCGTATGATAAAAGTTGAAATAAAAATAGCTGAATGGTTTATGTAATTGTTCATCATAATATAAATACCATTCTTATTTTGCCCACTATTTTCCATTGACATTATGAACATTTTCGCTCAGAGTAGTTTTTAATCATGTACGCAGCAAGTATAGCACATTTTAGTTGGTAAAATATGTATATAGTATATAGTATAGTATAAAAGTGTTGTCAAAGAGAGCATGGCAAGGTAATTTATTAGCTTTTCATTATTTTTTTTAGATTCTCAATATCCGGATATGCAATGCGATAATTCATCATCATCTGGATCTGAAAGTCCGCAACATGAGACTGGTAAGTTAAATATAATAATCTGTTTATTAATAATGTAAACTTTATGCCGTTGTATTCAGGACCTTGGAGGGCCCAGGGCACTTCAGTCTCGGAGGCCCTCCCAACATAGAAATAAATTACATGATAAATTAAAATAATTATGAACTGAAATGAATAATACCGCATTTGTATGGAGAAAAATGAAGTTAGGTTCTTCAGAAGACGTCTGATTTTATTGCCCCCTTATAAATCCAGCCCTGGTTTTGTTCCATTTTTACCATCTTATCAATATTTTCAGCACTTGCTCTCCCAACCTCATCATCATCTTCAGATCCTGATGTCAGAAATGAACAAAATCTCCAGGTTGCACAAATTCCTGGATCCCAAGATCACACTCCACATCAAGGTACATATATTCTTATACAAATTAAATCTGTTATTCAAATATCTGTTCATATACAGACCCCTACACATATTTTTATTTTTTATTATTCATAACTTCTCTTATTTAGTTCAAATAACTGGAGGAGAATTTGTTGGAGCTGGGTTCGGTCCACAAACAACTCATCAACATTTCAACTTGGAAAAGCTTGGTGAGTATTAATTTACAATAATAAATTAGTATGATTGAAGAAATTAAATATTATTTACTTATTCGAATATTCATTTTATATTTCAGAACACAGCCAACTGTTTAATGTTCATCATCATCATCATTATCATTCAGGTACAAACTTTGCGAGTAATATATCACATTGTCGTATCCTGCAAACAATTCATGTTTTATATTGAAGTTCAAATCTATTTCAGCAGGTTCATCAGAGCAAGGAACTTCCTTGGAGGAACCTGTTGGTGCAACTCGCAACACACCAGATCAACATCAAACTGTGACTGAAGAACCAAGTACAAGTTTTGAAGGTTAGTCGACTGGTAAATCTAGTTATGTAGACATGCAAAGGTATGCAAACCGAGATCGTGACCTCAGCCACCTCCTCTTACCAGATAAAGAGACGGCGATAGATTTACTTGAGTGGATGTTACGTTTCAACCCTCGAGAGAGACCTACTGTCAGTCAGATACTGAGGCATCAAATGTTTGGAGGAACAGAAAAAGGTAAATACTAGAGATCACCATCAGTGGTTTCCAACGTATCTGCTTCATGAATCATTTCCTGTAACAAAATTTCGGTCACACATTATTTGCTATAAATGCTTTGATGTTACGTCACAATAAAGGACAAAATATGGACAAACACAAAAACTTCATATATATAGAAACTCAGAATGCAATTTTATTTTCCAGGTCCCGCACCAATACCTACACCAAGTACAGGAACTACACCAACAAGGTGCAGCACTTCCAGTACAGAAGGTAAAATATAGGTTTACTTTTACCAAGGGGGTGGAGCTAGAAAATTAATGCTTCATTTTTGATTTTCATAGTAGTTAATGCTTCAGAGAAATCATCTGTAGGATCAGGCCTCAACAAGTCTCTTCATAATCCTACAACAACATATTCATCACCGCCACCTCGTGACGAACTTCCTAAACGACATCTAAAGCTACCAGGTAATATGGACACAAATGCTAAACTATAGACAATTTCAATTCATTCAATTACTCCACATGATGTTCATTTGCTCCACTGATGTTACTGCAAATGCAGACATTGATTGAGAAAAGCACAAAACTATGAACCAAGTATTTTACTGGAAAAAAAAGAATATTATATATTTTACAAAATAATGTAAAATAACTAATGATATAGTTGTGTGTAATATATATAATAAGCACACGAATGTTACGTTATGGCGAATGCTTTGAAATTTTGAAAAATTTGAAAATGTAAGTTTATTTACCCGATTTTTGTAACACAATATTTTCAGACAAGCTAACTGATGACAAAGCTGAGTTACAGAGGAACACGAGATCTCTCAAGGACGACCTCATCCCTGAACATGAAACATTGACACTGGAGAAGATTGATCGTTATTTGAAAAGAAATGAGGTACCAGAGTTAGACAAAAATAAGGCGAAAATTCCAAATATAGATGTAGTAATGAAATAAATGGAAAACTCACCCGAATACATGCCAATGGGCGCATGACAATAAATGCTTTCTGCATTTGCACTTTAAATATTTTGAATACATACACTGCAAATGCTTGATTCCAAATACCCAGATGTAGATTTACAGGATAACTTTTTTATATTTCACTCTCGACTATATATACTTACCTCCATGTTTATAGGATGTTGGTAAGAAAGTAAATGATGATCCGAATGCACTGATAAAGCAGCAACAAGAAATAACAAAACATGCACTCGACGTCAAACAAAGCAAAAAAGAAAGTTTGCAGAAAGATCCAGATGTAGCATTGCAAGGTCACAAGTTCTAGCAAATATCATACGATACTGTTACTCTACAATTTTCCCTTTTTTTTGGCAGCCTTTACAGTAAGTCCTGAAGGTGGCGTCATTGAGCTGGATGACTACACAGTAACCTTTCCGGAAGGAGCATTCGACGGTATTGCAACAGTTTGGGCAGCAGAAGAAGTCGACAGTTCAAAATGGCCACAGCATTACTTTGGAATCTGTCCAATGCTTTATCTGAAGTGCAGCAGGAAAATTTTAAAACCAGTAAAAATAGAAGTGGGCACATGGTGTGTAAGTGATGGGTCAGATGAGGGCAACCAAACGGAAGTCGAAATACTCCATAAGCCCGATGGCGCTACCACATGGAATACTATCGCAAATTTTCCATTATCCGATAATCCCCTCATAGAATTTGAATGTCAAAGCTTCAGTCCTGTTTTAGTGGCGATACAGGGTCGCGATATTGGGCGAGCAAACTATCTGTTCTCTGGTTTTCTGTATGTTAAAGGGAATCATGAATTTCACTCGGGTTTTTTTTTTTATTCAAAAAATTCAGAAAATAATATGAAACAGAAATTGGAAAATTTAAATGGGAAATTGAAACTAATATACAACAACATGATTTTAAAAAGGGGGGATAATTTCCACCTAAAACTCGAGAGCGGGCAGGAAGATTTCGTATTTCACCCAGCAGATGGTTCTGGTTTTCCTGTGACTGGCACATTTATTCGAACGCTGAAAGAAAAGATTTTGTACATGACCCTCCAGAAGTCGTCACCAAGTTGTGACTGCAATCTACCTGTTACTGCAGAAATTCGGATTGATGATGAGTTGCAAGATTCCTACGCATTCAATCATGAGTGGAGAGCAGAAAAATTCCTCATGCTTGGTATGTTCACAACATTATTTTGTCAAATTTTTGTCATACTCTTTAGAACCGTTTTTTCTTTTAAATTGGTAATTTTTTCATATAAAAAGATGTATTATATTGTTATTGGGTGAACTGAATGCTACATCTGAAGCTTATCATATAACTAAGGGTAAACCAAACCAAATCAAACCAATATTCTCAGGTAAACTATTCCCCAAGTTTTATATTAAGGAAGAGTGCATGTGGGCGGTACCATCCACCCCTGGCTCTGTGATATCTTGAGGGGCAGAAGAAGATCGGGGTGTGCAATGGGGGACACATAATAAACACGCAATTCCAATTTATGAGCATTTGAGGCTCTATGTGTTCACATCAGTAACACACATTGGTTTATGTATTAGTGAAGTTTCTAGTAGTCTAGTAAAGCCTGTGGAGTGTGCACACTGAATAGATTACAGCATAATTATTACTTATTTCTACTAGTCCCTTGTATATACATGGGTCTAATAATGAAATCCTACTCACGAGCGCCCCTAGTGGGAAAATTAACTTTAAACAATCACGTGTGGCCGCTATACGGCTGTCACCACTATTGATGTGCATTGACAGTCAGTCATATTGGTTGTTATGGCCGTATAGAGGCCGTACGAGCTTTGTTCTTAGCTATTGGTTTATTTTATCTTTATTGAACATTCTTGAATTCTTACTGTCTCTACATGATGTTTAAATGTTCCAATTTATATTTTTATACAGAAGTTGACCCCCTTCCTTCACCCACACCAGAGCCAAAACCACTCAGTGAATCTCCATCCAGGTCTACACCAACATCATCTTCATCAACTGTTCCTCGGAAGGAATTTCCGAATCGTCGTCTAAAGCCAACAAGTAATGTCTAATGCAGTAGTTCTCAACCTTTTTTTTAAGGAATTGTAATGACCACAAATAAAAGAAATAATACAAATACTAGAATTGTACACAATTATGCAGAATTCCCGTCTTGTTTTCAATTGCAAAGTTATCATAACTCGAAGGTCGCAAACACGCTTCAGTACACGACCCTGTGACAGCCAGCGCTTTGTAGCTTTACCTCTCCATCTGTCTCATAAACTTTACAGCTAACCACTGAACAACTAATTGTTAACGTCACAAACATAAACTTGACGGTGTTGAGTGATACTTTACTCTCGCAAATGCAATTATTATTACGCAACGGTTTAATTGTAAACAAGATAATAATAATAAAACGCATACATCTATGCATTATTTGCAAAATCAAGCGACCCAGAAGAATTTGCAGGCGACCCAAAGTTGAGTCGCGACCCACACGTTGGGAACCACTTGTCTAATGGACACGAATACAAAATATACGTGCCGTTTCAATTTATCAACATTTGGTAAATGTTACTTTGTCTTACTCTACATCTCTCGGACCCTATCCTTCATGGATACCGGCCGGCTACCAGGTGTATTTTGCGAATTATATCTTGGAATAGCAGACAGATATTGTTGCTTTAGTATAACTCATCACAGTTGAATAGCTTACAACACCATATTTTCATCACCGCGATAAGGAATTTATTAAACGACATCTAAAGCTACCAGGTAATATGGACACAAATGCTAAACAATAGACAGTTTCAATTCATACAAATACTCCACATGATGTTCATTTGCTCCACTGATATTACTGCAAATGCAGACATTGATTAAGAAAAGCACAAAACTATGAACCAAGCATCTTACTGGAAAAAATAAAATAATATTGTAATTAACTTTGACATATATCATAACAAAGAACAGAGGACAGCTGCTTTCCAGCCAAATAGTAAGATTTGACCACAGTAATTACATGGCCTGTGTACAGGAGAGGCACAATTTATGTTAGTATTGCGTCAGTGCTATGTGGATGAAATATCATTGACAAATCACATAATTCTTGATATTGAACAGATTCCATCTCATCTGAACCAAGTACATCTGAACCAAGTACATCAGGGACTTCACATTCACATGGAAAATTAATACCTCCATTTTCATTTTTCTCAGGTAAACTATTTCTCAAGTTTTATATTAAGGAATATTCTATGTGTGGTGAAAATAGATGCAGAAATACTTTCTTTAGCATGTAGCCACAAGGACATAAAATCCTTTCTCATTTATTTCACAATGTTAAGGACCCTGTGAATGAGAATAGCAGCAGCAAAAATTTATCCCCTTGAACTCCAAGACCAGATTTTTACTAGTGCCTGTAGGGCGTTGCTGTCTGTTGAAATAATAAATTTGTCATATTTGAATATGCCATCCCCCTCCAATTATATTATGTAAACTAAAACCCCACTAAGAGTTTCCTTCTAAGTCAGCAAGATAAATAAATAAAATTATTACTGACAAATAACACATTGTAATATTTCCTACAAATTGTACATTTTATACTGTTGGTATTGAGCAGATTTTCTCAATGTTATACAGAATATTTAAAGATTAAATATTTGATTTTTGCAGTGCCTTCATCGACTAGTGATGGTACTTTGAAGAATGCATCAAAGAAGGATCGTAACAGTGAAACAACAGCCAGTGGAATCATTGAGGCAGATTCTGTTCCATGTACGAGGATTAAAAAAGAAATAGTACAACTATGTCCAGTATACTAATTGTTGATGTTACAGGTGACGAAGACAGAAATTACGTTCCTGCTGATGAAGAAATAGTGAACGAGAAGAAGATGAAGAGTCTAATCCCTCAGAATGATGATGAGAATGATATCGGTAAGTTATAATTTCCTGGTATATCGCCTGCATCAGTATATCAATCCCTCAAACTAAATTAGCGAAACAGTAACAGTAATTGTTTTAATTTATTCTAATACTGTTCTCTTTTTTCAGCTCAAGGTATAATCACTAGAGATGGTGGAACGATAAGTGGACATCACTGTGTCGTAGACTGCCCGCCTGGGTCTGTCAGTAAAAACATAGTAATCAGGTTAAAATACCCGACCAATCCCGCACAAAAGGTTGTTTTAGATGGTTTTTTGAAAGCAACTCCTGCTGTTGAGTGCATACCTCCCATGGTGTTTAATGTCCCAGTTAGTATACGACTAAAAGCTTGGGTAAAAGAGCTTGGTCATGGTCACCACAACTTTTGTTGTGTGTTTTCGACGACAAAAGACGGGACAACCAGATGCATTAATGAAACCAGTGTCACGGAAGACAGTTTCATTGAATTCTCAACTGACAATTTCTCAATAATTGCTGGGGGAATAGAAAACAAATTTAGTAAAGTGTATGCAGCAATTGTTACATATTTTTTGTGCGTTAATGAAGACTATAACTTCGTTTCGGTATGTTGTATAGCTGATCAGACATTAGTTAAAAGACTTCAAAGTTCATGGGAAATCCTAGGCTACAAAATAATTTTTCCTGGGACAGACACTCTCAAGGTTTCATTTGATTATGATTTATCATTTCACTTGACTTGCTGTAAACCATTTGAATTTAAATCAAACGGGCCACACAGTGTAAGAATTAACAAAGATTTCCCTGTACGGGAAAGCGACACAGTGACGTTCACACTTCATCTTCCGAAAACAGCAGCAACTTCAGTAGATTTGGATTTTCAATATACTGCCGGTCAAAAAGAACATCATATGTCAATTCGTATTCCTATTGGAATCATTGCAGGTAAAAGCAGCAATACAGAGCACTAACAGAATGCGTGGGGTTATTAACACATTAGTGTATATGATATAATTTCTTCAAGCTTAGGTTTCTTGGTGATATAAGCATATACTTTCTTCCCCATGGAAAGCTAACCGACCACATGTACATTAAAATTGATAACATGTCTACAGGATGTTTGTTCCTGGGGATAAGTATAATTTAACAATTTGTGACTTCTGTTAAACTGCCCACCATCTTTCTATCCACATCCTGTTTATTCAGATTTCACTATAAGCATATGTGTAAACTGAAAAATTTACTTAAATATACTTCACCAACAGATAATATACCTTATTCATTAACATAGTGTTTAAATAAATACAACAATGTTAAATGTTTCTTCAGCTCACACTCCACTAAATAATCAGCAAGTGACGCCGTCTACTGTCCAACAAAACTCAAGCAGCTCTCCTAGAAGTAAGTTTAGCAGACTTTGACAGGCTTTGAATGTATTTGTATAGAAAGATAGGGGAATACCAGTGTGACGTGTAACGCGTCATAATTGTTCGAGTATCGTAATGATACGATTTCAGTTTCATTTCTGAATAATCTGTATAAGCAAACCATAGTGAAGAGAATGAACCACTTACCTACAAAATATAAAGTTCTAACATACAGTGGTGCCTCATACTTCGTACTTGAACCGTTCGAACTCTGAATTTTTCGACGTACGAATCAGTTTTCCCTATTAGATATAATGGAAAATCAATTAATCCGTTCCCAGATCCCAGATTATTCTCACGGCAAATAACAAACTTACTGCCGTGCATTATAGGCTTTGATGTTTATTTTCTTGTGTTTCATTCATTCTACAGAACATATCATATTTCACTGCCGTGAAATTGATAGAAAACAACTATTTACATCATTGATTTCATCGCAGATAGTTTAAGTTACTTTTAACACCCGGCTAAAAACACGGAATTGGCCGCAATTAGGTTAACCCTAAAGTAAAAATAACCGATCCCAGATATCCGATCCTATCCAAATGATATTACGCAGGGGTGGGCAATTATTTTTTCCAGAGGGCCACATGAGGAACAACGGTCAACGTCAGCAAAAGGGCTGTATATGGCACACGGTCTGTGCTATACCCAGGTCCACTGGTCTAGATCATAATTTCTGTTGGGGGGGGGCTAAAATTCTAAAAAACAGCTCAACTAAAAAAAGCTATACGGTAATCCCTCACCTATTCCTATCACCTCACCTACTCCTTCAGTCCTAATGCTTTGAGAGACTCGTTCTGTCAGTTAAGATTTTTATATCACTCAAAATGATTTTGTTTGGGTTTAACATAAAGGTGCTAATCGTGTACATTGGTATATACTGTATATATATTCGTGAACATAAAGTAATCTCTCACCTATCGCAGTTAGTGCGTTCCTGAGCTTCCCGCGATAGGTGAAACTACGCGAAGTAGAAACCACATATTTATTCAATTATTTGAATATATTTAAACATATTTTGAACTATAATAAATCATTCACACACACTTATTTACCTTATTAACCTTTCCCGCAATCATTTGACCTGTTATTTAATTTTGTTTAAACTTCTAGCGCTTAAACATACTAGTACTGTACGGCACGGCATTTATCATGAAATAAAATGCATACAATATTACATTAAAATGCATACAATACAATATTATATAAAATCCGCAATGTAGTGAATTCGCGATAAGTGAGAGACGACCATATAACCTAATTACCTCGTACAAACTATTTCATGTTTCAGATATACCCGATATATCCGCACCAGCTTCAGATTGTGATGTTTCATCTGTTGATCCAGCATCAACTCCTTCTCCGGAAGATCAACCTTCAACATCAGGAATTCATGCTCCTACTTCTTCCAATGCTACAGGTATAATCAACTTCATTTCATAGATGTAGCAAAAAAATCCAAACATCCAAAATCAATCAAAAATCACAAGAGATATATATATATATATATCCGAAAATTGTAATGCAAAAAATAAAGTCCAATCCTTACGAGGAGATCTGCGGAAACGACACAATGTTTTTTTTTCGTGCAGCTTTGCAATTGTAAATCCGAGTGTTGAATATCTGGTGTAGGGATTGACAGAGGGAATTGCTTGTGTAACCTTACTGTGAACATTATTGATTGAGATATTATTTATCATCAATTTTATGTTATAGACAAAAATGCCAAACCTGGTGTCCATGTCCATCTCCACATCGATAATTCAGTAAAGGGTAAGTAACTGCTGTAGTTTAAGTTCCATTTAAGACAGACGAACATGTGCGCAATTTTCCTTTTTGATTTTGTTGTCAATGATAAATAGTTTTCTCTCTGGTAATAAACCTTATTCAACCCATATTTTTCCTTTGAAAAATACCTTTGCTGGAATAGGTCTTATGGCATCAATTGTTCATTTCTACAATTATTGAGCAACTTGCATACATAAATTATTGTTTTTACAGAAACAGCACATACGATAGTGAAAGACCATGGAAAAGCCGACATAAACGATAAAGATGGACAGCATTATGTCTCTTCCAGATCTTCCTTCCCTCGCTAATAAATAATTATGGTTATGTTGAATGTTCCCACAAAGAAAATTAACCTGCGAAAGGTTAGTTCCCAGTGTGCACTCATACTTTTTACACCTTTAGCACGAAATATGTTTTTTTTGTGCACTCTGACTACGTTAAGGGGAACATTAGTGGAGTCCCCCAGCAAGTGATAAACATTATAAATGTTCATTTGTATTTGAATCTACGATATCAATTTATAGGTTAGTGCTTGGAACAGGAAAATTAAATAATAGTGTTTAAATTAAGTCAGAAGATATCGACCATGCAATCTTCCCTTGGAAATTAAATGACTTGAATAACTTCTGATATTTAATTGTAAACGTATCTAATATCACTTTGGTATTTCTAATTTCAATGTTCAGGAATGCAGTATAGTAACATGAAGAATATCGAGGTCTATGACGTAGAAATATAATATGTAACATTATAAATAGGACATTGTCATATTATTAGTTTCCATTAATTAGTTCCATTAATAAATATGAGTTATATATGAATTATCTGCATTCAGGTTGAATGAAAAGTGAAAATTTACGTATTATAAACAGTTATTATATACATGTACCAACTCTCCAATTTCTATTTTCGCTGTTTGGACTGGTTGTCATGATAGCGCAACCCAATAGCGCCATCATGCGGAGACACGCAGTAGACCCACAGTAGTAAGACGGAAGGTTCGCCGAAAGGACAAAGAGCCAGGAAAAAAATGTAATAGGTCAAAGAGCTACCCGGAAGTAGCTCACCATCTAGAAGCTTTACGTCAGGGGTGTCCAAAGTCCCGGCCCGCGGGCCAACTGCGGCCAGGGAACCATTTTTTAATGGCCCGCGGTAAATTCTAAAAATTTAATGTAATTTGGCCCGCTAGCCCTTTTAAACGAACAGATATGAGGTTTTAACCAACCATTGTCTACAGCAGTGCTCCACAACCTGTGTGCCGTGAGACGATGCTAGGTGTGCCGCAGTGTAACTGTAACCTGAATATACTTTTTGTTAATGAACAGAAACTTTTTAAACGCTCTCAATAAGCACCATCTCATAGTAAGTAGAGTTAACACTAGAACCGCCAAGGTGGTGGGGGTGACCGTTTGCCATTTTTATACGTGAAAAAATTTTTTGTGATAAATGTATCCAGGTGAAACTTTGTGACTTTTCCTAGATATTTAACAATTTTCTTGAAAACCCTCAACCGCCAAAAGCTGTCTTTTCAAACCTTGCAAATTTGAAATGCCGCAACGACAAGACAATTAGTGCGTCCACCCAAACTCCAAACATCCAAAATAATACATTTTTAATTGAGGTGTGCCGCCGAATTTTGAAAAGATTATGAGTGTGCCGCATGCGATAAAAAGGTTACGGATTACGCTTGTAACTTATTGGCGTTGTAACTAGATAAGGAAATGAATGTGCACTCAACTGAAATGAGCGATTATGTCCTAGCTTAATCCGAGTTTCTGCATTACACCCTAAGTATCAAGACCATATAAATTATAAAATCGGTAGTTGAAGTACAACAAGTTCATCAAGATTGATCAGATAATAGACTGAAGGTTTGGAATTCACATACAGCAGTAACATTACAAAGAATAGAAATGTTACTGTAGAATGGTACAGTAGTGGTTTATCATCTCTGCACCATCCCTAGAATATTGTTCAACTATCATATAGCTTAGCATTGGTTTATCCTCGAAACATAAAAAATGGATTCACTGTGCCACGTAGAGTCATATTAGAACATACATAGTACAAATGAAAACGGATCAAGCAGTATGACCTCATGTGTGCCTTTGAATGACAAGAATGAACACAGGGTGATATGGAACAATCAATTCAAGCAAGCAAGTCACGAGTTACTAACGACTACTTTTCATCTCGCTCTCTCCCTTTTGTCGACATTCAATCGTGATGCTTCGCTATCTATTCACAAAGAGGATCATATGACACTCTGTTTTTTACTGCCCGAAGGTGACATTTTTCAGTTCAGTAGGTTCCTTCTTTTCTTACTTCAAGGCAGAGATTGTTGATTCACTGTCCTATCTTGAACTAATACATATTTTAACTGCGACATAAGAATATAACAATATTTCTTTCGGTTGAGGGAAGTTTTGACTGTATTTCTAAATTAGAATATCATTTTCAAGATGATGGTTGCTTAACAGTATACACAGAAAACGTACAATCAGCAAACTCTCAGTTGTTACTGCATTGTTAACAATATGGAAGAAGGTAAGATAATGAAACGTTCTTCAGTAATATGGCATAAGCATCGTAAAGACCAACTAGATAAAATCACTTCTTTACCCATAGTCTTCCTCATCTGTTTATTACTCTCCCCCCAACCTCAAACATTTGCGATGCCATGGATAACAGCCATTTCATAATACTTGCTTCAGGCTGCTCAATCATGTCATCCGAGTAGGGGTCCTTGAAATTCAGAATGATGAGACATTCCTTTTTGAAAATTTGTCTCTGAAATGTCCTCTTCTTGGAAGTTTGGAAATGCGCCCCCCTACCCAAGATATTGTAAAATTATACTGAAAAATATCAATATATAATTGTATAGCAATATTCTTATTCCTATTTCAGCAGGTTCATCAGAGCAAGGAACTTCCTCGGAGGAACCTGTTGGTGCAACTGGCTACACACCAGATCAACATCAAGCTGTTACTGAAGAACCAAGTACAAGTTCTGAAGGTTAGTCAACTTTNATTGAAATCTATTTCAGCAGGTTCATCAGAGCAAGGAACTTCCTCAGAGGAATCTGTTGGTGCAACTGGTAACACACCAGATCAAAATCAAGCTGGTACTGAAGGTTAGTTAATTCTGCGTCCCCTTTACGTCTGCATAAAAATTCGCGCCCCATTGACAACACCAAATAAAAAATGCTTGACTATTTCTGTGCATTTGATGTTGCTCAAATTGAGCAGGTTGTCACCTCTGGGCCAAAAAATAATATAAAAATTTTTAAACTTTTTCCTCACTGTCATCCATGCCTCCTCTGCAAATCCTAAACGCCACCCAAGGGGCCACGCCTCCCAGTTCAAGTACCACTGCTCTAATCCATGTATGCCTTTATTCCGTCTATGGATATGATGCAGGAATGCTCCGAAAGCTTTATTCTTGGAAGCAACCATTTTCATTTTTTCATGTAGTTGTTTATTCACAATATCTAAATTTTGAAGCTCGTTACTTTTTAATATTAATTAAGCTACTTGTAAAAAAAGAGTAAGTATTGTTTTGTCTTAAGTATTACATTACATTGTTATCTTATTAAGCGGAAGTATTGAATAGAGTAGAGCTGTGGAGTCGGTAACAAAACATTTCACTCCGACTCCTCAATTTATGAAACAACCGACTTTAACTAATCTAATGGTTAACGACAATCATTACCGACATAAATCTTAATGATACCTGGTAAAGTTTGTATATAAAGGCAATAGCTAAATCATTGTAACTTTTCTAAGTCATTTATTGAAGAAGTTACAAACATTAACTAAATTAAACATATTATTGGTGTATACTGTATATAAACATAAGTGGTTGTAGCACACATTATTTTCCTTAAACCACATTAAAGAGTTTTAAAATTTACATTTTGGACAGAGTCAGTACTTTTTTACCGACTCCAGTGACCGAAAAACAGCCCGAACACTAATATCACATGTGTAACGACCATGACATAGCACCACGCGTGTCTCGTTGAATAAGTAAATAATGACTACGTTCGATTAAAAGGACTATAACAGTATAATTGAGTACGCCGTACTAGGCGTCATAAAGACAAAACTATTATATATAACTTGCCCTTGAGACGTATAATGCTCTACAATCAAACTGTTTCATGTTCGTTTCACATAAATCGCTTTGTGCGATTTCATACGTTTCATCGCCAACCTTGGCTTGGTTAAGCCAAGGCATAATAATAAACACAGTTAAAGTATAACTGCATGTGTCCGTGTTATCAGCTGCCAGAAATATAAGCTTAAGCGATTCAAGGAATTGCAAGTAAGGCTGAGTCTAAAATCTCAAGGAGTCAGAGAACAAACAAATTAGACCAGCGCTTACAACAGGTTCATTAACTCACGATTATATCTTTCATTGCTTGACAGAACATGTGGGAAGTGATGATATTTCTTCGTTGTTGGGTGAGATATTATAAGTAAAGATGTAACTAGTGAACTAGTGAATGAATAACTTTATATTTATTACAGCTCAGAATTATGGATTGGACTTTCAAACTGAAGCCGTTGGTAAGTGAAAGATTATGTTGATTTAGCTTGATAGTTGTATGTTTCTATTAATAAGTTATATTGTAATGGAGAGTTCAATGTAATAAGACATATCTGTGCAGTGTTGTAATGCCTTTTAAAATTATATAACTCTCATTAGGTTATTAAATATGTATTGATTATGCGTGGAAGCTCTTTCCGTTCTTAGGTCCTATGGCTAAACCAGACAAAGCAAATACTCATAATAAAATAGAATCCGACCTGGGCCGAAATGATGTAACATGATGTATTACTGTATATGTTTTAATAGAAGTATCCAAATACGTGAAGGCTGTATATGTTGATACAGCAGTATAGCAAATACAGAAATAGTTTTAATATAATTATACAATACAATTGATTTGAACTAATTGTGGATTTTCTTGCAGATGAGGCTTGGGGAGCATCATCTAAGTTGAAAATCGAAGATGACAAAAGTCTTGGTAAGTTGATGATGATTTAATAATAATTTGTGTTCAAACTCAAATAAAATAACATAAATAAACCCAACCCACAAAATGAACCCACTTATAAAAATATTCTTTCATGGTTTTTGACACTGTTTGACCATGTAATTATATAAAAATTTTAGCGCTTGCTTTCCCAACCTCATCATCAGATCTTCACGGCAGAAATGCAGAAAACCTTCAGGTTGCAAGTCCCGGATCCCAAGTTCAAACTTCAGGTCAAAGTAAATATATCTGTATAAAATTTTTATCTTTTCTTCAAAAACCTGATTTAATTCCCTTCACACATTTTCATAGTTTATTTATGAGATTGACTTCTTTTATTCAGTTCAAATAACTGGAGGAGAATTTGTTGGGGCTCACTTCATCGGCTCCCAAACAGCACATCACAATTATAACTGGAAGAAAGAAGGTGAGTATATTTAATGCCAATTTTTAGGGTTAGGGTTATTAAATGAAACTAATTCCAAAAGCCTCTCTTCGGCAATTAAGTAATGATATTCAAGCTAACGAATCATTTTTCATATTTCAGAACACATTGATAGCCGACATTATAATGCCAATGTTGTTGTTCATCATCACCATTATCATGGAAAACCTCCAAGTACGTGAAACCTTCACTATTACAAAAAACTGAAACTAATTTTCCTCAAAATCCTTTACCTATTATTAGTAGGATCTTTAACATTACCACCCTTAATCAAGGAATTTTGATCCTAGAAGTTCCGTATCAACTTTTTAAATCAAAACATGGTGTGTTTCCTTATAAGGATATGGAAAGATCCCAAGATTCTATTCTCGCTCTGCACACCAGTGTTATATTTATTTTGAAGTCGAATTTGAAATTCTAAACGTTTGTTTTTTTAAATCTCTGAGACATTTCTAGACATCCGCCAGACACAGCATGGTGATGGGGATAAATACCTCCATGTGTGCAATTGTTAAGCCTTTAGGTTTCAGTATTGAAAGTTATGCCATTACAGGCATTTCAATCATAGTGGTATAATATGATATTGAAAATACTTCTCATATGCTTTAACAAGGGCTGCCAGAAAAAAGTGAACAAGAGAAAAGTAGAATTTTGGATTATGCATCTAGCGACGATGATAATGAAGGCTCAGAGGAAATGATCATTGACGGTTTGTAAATAAAAGGATTCATCCTCCTTCATAATCGTAATATAATAATTCAAATTCAAACTCACATAAAAATGTACATTATAATAAGAATACAATAAAGAATAATAAAGTTATACAGTGATGGCTCCGTTACAGGAGGCCGTTTGAACTCTGAATTGTTCGAGGTCTAAATTAATTATTAGATATAATGGAGAGTGAATTGATTCGTTCCCAAACTCTAATCCGAGCCCATTTTAATAAACTCAAACAGTAAATAAACTGTTACACTGTTGCCAAAGAATCAAGACGGGTTCATATAAGTTTTGCGGGAGGGGGGGGGTGGTGATGTCAAATATTT
>QRAM01000084.1:215784-290057 GCA_013436055.1 Halocynthia roretzi | reverse complement strand
TGGGGTTAGTTAGTAGTCAAGAACCAGAACTAATTAATTGCCTAGTCAAAAACCCTTCGAGTTGTGGGTGAACGGACATCTAAACACACACACACACAATTTCTCCTTTATTTATGAGATAGCAGAAGTAACTGGCGCCAACCTTCGGTATAGTAAGAGAAAAATTTAAGTTGCCCCTGATTGTAAGCCACACGAAATGATGAAAAAAAACAATATAAGCCATGGCTTACAATCGAATTAATACGGTATATATACACGGTACTTTCCCCCTGCTTTAAATATTACATACTAGCAGNATTTCCTGGTTTCTCAGCGATCCGTTAGTTTCATGGCACATTCCATCCACCAAGTAAATATGTGATTCATCATGAGTGATCTGTCAAGAGTCAAGAGTTGCCATTTATTTATTCATGATAGCTCATGTTTGAATAAAATTGACGTTAGAGCATCGAAATAAAAAGTAATGAAATTAGAGATGGTACTGCTTTTCTCCTAAATCTTGACTCATGGAAACTAAATACCGCCTGATTGAGATTTCCAAGTTAAGTCGATTGTGGTTTTATGTTGTCAATGCTGCTTTTTTCTCTTGAAATATTTATACAGAAGAAGCATAAATATCTGCTTGGGCGATTGATATTTATTATTTTTACGTGTAGGTTCCGTGCGATACCATATTTATGTTTTCTATTTGTTTGAATTCAGCATTTCCTTATCATGCATCTGTAAATAGTACTGCCACATAATCTAGTAAATTTATCTGTTGTTATGCACATTCGTGAAGCACACTGATGGCTTCTACAAAGCATTTCTGGTTTAAAATATTTGTTGAATAATAAGGAATATTATTTTCTATTGCAGTGCCCCCATATGCCAGACGATTGGAAGGCAACCATAATGGACATGGATGAACGCTGGCTGGCATGTATCGTGTTCCTGACTCTGTTCACTTTCATTTTCATCAAATGCTATCTCATCTCCATGGTGTACAGATGCTACAAACATATCACCATGCAGGTAACGCTTGGTTCTGAACAATTCCTAACCCCGTGCATGTGAACCTGTTAACGGAACCGGGGGATTTAGGCATGAGCTATGGTTTTGATTTTAGATGAGATTACCAACTATCCTTTGTGTTATTGCTAAGTTGGTGTGTGATTATGGAGCCTTGAAGATAACTAGTCTAATAATAGAGCTAGTAATAATTTTCCTAATGAACTTTCGAGAAATTCAAGCAATCTAATTTCCCACTATGTT
Organism: Halocynthia roretzi; assembly: GCA_013436055.1. Lineage (NCBI taxonomy): Eukaryota > Metazoa > Chordata > Ascidiacea > Stolidobranchia > Pyuridae > Halocynthia > Halocynthia roretzi. The sequence continues at coordinate 288,803 of QRAM01000084.1, read as the reverse complement.
GTTTTGTCAATAACCATTTTTCAAAGGTTGATAAAATCTCTTTAGCAAGTCGTGAAGAATTTTTTATACTATTTGAAATATAGTTCATAATCGGCAACTGCTTTTGCCTTAAATTTCTCGCATTGTCCTAGAGACCTAGACCCTAGCAAAATTCTGTGGACCAGAAAAAAATTAGTATCAACCTTTATTGTTAGCAGTGTTGTCTGTAGGCCAGGCCAGGCTCAGTAAGAAGTCTGCCTGAGTTATCATGAACATTAATATAGCTACTGGTATAATATAATATTTACCATATTATTTTGTTGTTGATTTTCATAGTATACACCTTGTTATTTATGAGAAAATGTTATGGAATTTTTAATCGTGAACTACCCGTTGATCTTGAAGTAAGGTACATCCTTATATTTATCGACAAAAATAGATCGTTTCCTTTCCGTTTACGTGTGTCCCCTATTGAAATCACTCTGCATTACTAATTTCTTTTTTGTAATAGGTCATTCTACGCCAAAGACGTCAAACTGAGATCAACTTTGTCTCCAACTCAGATGAAAAACCATTGACTGCTCACGTTCACATTTACAATGTAAGAACATCTTACACATTGTTAGACTTCTTTAATATATATATATATATTTTAATATAAGTATAATTTTGTATATTCGTTTTAAGGTACTTAAACTCGATGGTTTTTTATGCTTTGTGTTTGTACTCGATTACTTGAAGGAGCCCTTTCAAGTGTCGAATCTTTAGGCCTATTCATAACGCTATGTTAATTTCTGCCTTGTAAAGTCCAAGATGCAGCTAACTTATACTTTGAATTATTTTTACAGCCTCCGAAATACGAAGACATACAGAAGGTGCCATTGGTGGATGATGCTGAAGACATGGATGTTAAGCCTCCCCCGTACAGCTCGGCCTAAATCAAAACAGAAGTTATATAATGTCAATGTTATCACCAGTAAATAATTCACCCCAACTAATGCTTGACTAAAAACTTGTAAATATTTTATTCGGTAACTCGCATTATTATGAATTTAAATTTTTGATGCGTGTAGTTTTTAATCTTCTTGAGGTGATTTTATCGTAAATGTTTAAGTCCGGCTAAATGTGTGAATGTTTCCAGGGATTTTTATAACCTTCTAGATAGATATGCAGCAGTACCGTAATGTAATATCTTTCACGCTAGCAACTTGTAAGAAATATATCTTGATGTTCACGATTTCTAATTCGGTCTTGCGAATGAAATGCTTATATCTTGAAGATTTTAATTCTGTGAAGCTTTTAAATTACTGTACCTCTATATAGCTTTTATGGTAGAATAAAATAGCTAAGAATAGTTCGAGCTATTATTCTGGCACGTGCTGCAGCCTGAAAGGGATATATATGGCAAAAGCTGGATTGTGTTTTACACATAACGTTATGGCAGGAAGTGAAATGTGGTGAATAAACAAAAAAATAGACAAAGAATTAGAATGAAAAAAACACGGAAGGAACTTGCTCAAGACATTCGGTTCATGACGTTCAGATCATGGGACTCCCGTGCTGCCCAATACGCTATCCTGTGATTCCGCTCAGCGAAATACTGGGAGAACAAAGCATATTTGGATCGAATGAAAAAGGATGAAACTCAATTTTCAACTGCAGTGTATCTGTAACTGTTTCCAGTTTCCTTATATATCTCACTATTACAAACGACTAAGAAGATATACTTTGAATTTCCTTCAAAACAGACTTGTTACGATTCATGCTGCTTCCATTCGTGTTTATTAGAACTGTTGCTATGAAATAGTGGAGTTCTAGTGTGATGGAAACTGTGAAAAATGCATAAGTGCCATTAGCTGTGTTTGTAATCCTCGTTACTCAATTTGTTAGAATATGCAAGCAGGTAGTTGTCCCTACTGGCAAATGAGAACCGCCAGTTGACGCCAGTGAGCAAACTACTTGGCCCGAAACCCCGCGAAATATATTTTTGCTCAGCTTGATTCCCCTGAACAAAGTCGGAATTGTGATTGTCTTGGATTCATTCTATTTCATCTTATTAGCCATTCTTTTGGTTTAATATTCATCCGACCAACATACGGCATGCTTGGAGGTGATGGTAAGTGAGGATTTGTTTTCATCGTTGACCTTGAGAATTAGTCTTTACGTTTAGACACGTGTGTTGTTTCATAATAACATTTCTTAGATATAGCATTTGTATCTTTCTGTTTATCTTTCAAATAACTGGTATGGGATTTTGCAGGATTTACTGGTGGTGGCTTTGGCGGAGGTGGCTTTTCTGCTGGTGGGTTTTCATCACCTGGTGTTCCCGGAGGTGACAAGCAAAAGGTAATACTTTTAAAATGTTATTTTGCAACTTTTTCCCTCAGCAATCAAGCCCGCTTCATATTTATATATCTCGTATAAATTGAATTGATGGTTGGAGGCGTGTCTGAGGTATACGTAACCGAGACGTCTTGCACACGCAGAATGGAACATTTATGTGATGACCTTATAGGAATACTGAAGAATTGATTAATAATTAGAATATGGAATAAAAGTAATAATATTTTGCAATGAAATTGAACAGTAAATAATATTTTAATTGTCTGGAGTGAGGTAGAAAACTGGTCATATCCGTGTCACTATACGACTGTAAAACGCGTACACCGACGCTTGATGTATCAGTAGTCATAACACTCTACTGACTCTAACCATCGATTCGATGATGTTGTTAATCAATTCAATTGTTTTGTAATTCTCAGAAATCTCGTTCGCAAAGTATCACACCTCTCACAGTAGCGCAGATAATGTCCTTGACCCATGATGACAATGCTTTCCATCTAGGAGAAATGGAGATTAGCCAGGTGGGGTTAGTTAGTAGTCAAGAACCAGAACAAATTAATTGCCTAGTCAAAAACCCTTCGAGTTGTGGGCGAACGGACATCTAAACACACACACACACAATTTCTCCTTTATTTATGAGATAGCAGAAGTACCTGGCGCCAACCTTCGGTATAGTAAGAGAAAAATTTAAGTTGCCCCTGATTGTAAGCCACACGAAATGATGAAAAAAAACAATATAAGCCATGGCTTACAATCGAATTAATACGGTATATATATACGGTACTTTCCCCCTGCTTTAAATATTACATACTAGCAGATCGACTAGGGTATCTTTAACTGAAAACTTCTTAGCGGGTAAGAGCGGTCCTGCGTAGGATTACATCCCCTCTACGCTCGGGTTTTGTTCATGCATTATTCTGGGCTGCATCGGGACCTTCGTGCCGAATTCAGTCAAGATCCATTGGCGTAATGGCTTGTTGCAAGACAAACAAGCAAATCTTTGTTTCTTTCTATCTTTAAAGGTTACACTCGTTGGAATCATAACAGAAGTTAATAAAAGTGCGACGAGCGTCACTTACAGCGTCGACGACACCACTGCTGCACCAATCAAGATAAAACATTGGTTTGAAAAGCCTAGGCAATATTTTGGTGGGGAGATCAAACTCTGATTGGTTTTAATATGATGTTCTAGGTATAGTATGGAAGCAAATGAAGAGGATGAGGGAGAGGAACACGTCATCTGCAATGAAGGAACATATGTCAGGGTATATGCACAAGTTCGTACTTTCCAGGTATTTGCATTGTTTTATTCTGTGGCAAGTGTTTTGTAAACTCCAATATGTGGAATGAGCTTGAAACTATTTCTCCTTTACCCAGTGTGATTTGGATACTTTTTATATACATGGAATATTTTTCTTCAATTTTTTTTGATATTTATTAAAGTTTGTAACACAATTTATCCTGTTATTATGTGTCTAAATTTAAGTACCATTGCAAATTAACTCCTGAGGGAAACGTGAAATGAAATCTGTAAGCAAATCCTCCAATTACTGCTAGGATTTTAATATCGCTCATGTAGACGTTTCTCGTAGTCAATTTTGGTCCACAGACTAGTTCGGATAATCGAGTGTTCACTTTATTTATAAATATCCTCTTCACGATTTGACCTAGTGCTGAATGGATACAGTTTCACTCGATGCTGCTTCACATTATCAAGCATATTTTATCATATGTTTGGTGGTATGCTCCGATAGTTTTCTAGCTAGCCTGCGCTCCATTTACAGTAAACCAATAAACTAGGGTCTGGGATTTCCTTATTTTATTATTCTGACATGACATTGCAGGATAAAATGAGTCTGTCAGCATTGAATATTCGACCTCTGACCGATATGGATGAGCTGTCAACGCATATGCTGGAAGTTATCAAAACTCATATGGCGTTCGATAAAAAAGGCAAAGAACCTGACATGGTAATTAACAACAACTGATCTTCAACAAGTCTTAACATCACTGAAATAATCTCATTTGTAATTTTTCAGAGCATGACATCATCAGACACTTCGTATCGTCAGACCTCTGGATCTGATGCTATGAACATGGGTATGGATAAAATTCAGAGTCAGGTAAAGGCTATATCATCGTACACGTAGCATATCTTTGTTTGTGTCATAGACAAGACAATTTTTGGTACAATTTTTCTGACCTATCGGTTACAAAAACTTTCCTACTTATAAAAAGTATTGGAGTAACTATTAGTAAGGAAAATTAAGGAGTAAACACTTTGTTACTGCTACCTCGGCCAGGCTCCCTGCTACAGAGAGCGAATAAAAACGTAAACAAATCAGCACATGCAAATCTCAGGCCTGAGCGGTCAACTACGCAAGTTGCCGGGCCATGCTTTGTATCTTTTTTATTATCATGGGACAATGATAATAAATTTTCTATACAATAAGGAGCAGGTAGCCTATTTGATCTCTTGAAATATAATTTTCAATTTGACACCCTATCAATTTACCTATTCTTTGTTCATTCCTGTCTCAATACTTCCGTAATAAGATCCGTCTCATGTAGGAGGTGAAATTGATTCTGTTAACTTCTTGAATTTGAAACTTTATTTGTGTACAGCTAAGAGTATAGTAGTAGTAGTAGTAGTTTCACTACAGAATTTGTCAGTTTTCACAGTTAAAAGTATTTAAGTTATGAAAGAAAGCTAAATAGTGCTGCTAGCAAGCTCTATCATGTCATTAGGAAATTATTATTGTTGTCTACTGCCACAAATTAAATACTAGATCATATTTCACTCATGTGGGTTTGGGATAATTCAAGTCAAATTATTCAACTTCCTCAGGCCTTCGGTGTTGCTTGCTAAAATTAGTTGTTGTTTTTGCATGAAGGTGTGTGAGTTGATTGCAGCCTATCCAGATGCAGAAGGAATCAGCTTCTCTGAGATCAAGTCGAAGACTCTAGGACTGAACGTGACTCAGATCAAGTACTCATATTTGTTTTATAGGCCTTTCGATAAAAATGGTTATTATAATGATATACAAATGTGTTGTAGAAACGCTCTGGAATTTCTTAGCAATGAAGGACATATATATACGACAATTGACGAAGACCACTTTAAAGCAACACGTTGAAAAAATGGTTCTAGTCATATTCGTCAGCGAGACTTGTAATCAGTTAGGATGGAACTCTCCCTACAACATTCTCATTTAATGTTTATGGAGTAAACAGCATCTAAATTCATTATTCTTTCTTTCAAGAAGCAAGCATGTTGGTTGGCTTGTATGGGAGATATACCTAGTTGAAAAATTTTCTGTAGTTATATAATTCGATAATAGCTACGCTTTTTAGACTTCAGCCTGATCTCTTCTGTAAGCATGTTGTATTCAACTGACTTCTAATGAGGAGAAAATGAAACTAACAGCACCAAATTACCATCTTTAATTACATTCTTTAATATAATCATCCTAGCCAGTGTGGTCTAGATGCTTAGACACTCCAGACTAGTTAATAGCTAGTAGAATTACCATTAGCGGTGATCATTGATAATATTACTTGCTTTTGATTGCACAACCATTTACAACGTGTATTATGATATAAAAATACCATGAACTTTTGAGACCCTGATAAATTGCAGATCTGCATTGTCATTGCTTTTAGAAAGTAATGTCATAACTTCATTCCTCTATTAAACATTCATTCACAAATCCAATCCTTCAAATGCTTTTTTTCTATTTGAACTTTTATTTTTTAGAATGAGGCGTTGACTAAAAGTATAATTGTGGAATAAGATTAAATTGAGGAAAAATTCAGCAGGAATCCAAGCATGTGTTCTTGCTAGCGGCATTCTCACACACACATTCAGGCTTGCTGAGACGCTGTGTTTGAGAACACATTTCCTCACAAGCATTATGCTATCTATCATACAGTAAAATAACCAGCATTTTCCACCCATACAAAACGAAAACTGTGTTTTGTATATACGTGAAAGCTTGATATGATACTTCATGTCCTATTAAACAAGCTTTCACTATTTGGCATAGATGGAAATGGAATATGCACGACCTAGTTTTAATTCAACTTTATATATCGCTTACGATTGACAGTATCTTAACTTATATATATCTGCGAATGCGTCAATTCTTTCCTTTCAAAAATGTGTTGTGTTGGTAAGTTTTTGAGGGTACTTTGCCAATGCACAATCCCTACTACTGGGAATAATGAAGCAATAACAACATGCCTATGGCTGTATTTTTTAAGTGCTGGTAGGCCACACATAAATACTGTATATTTGTATGCTACACATCTGGTCAGTGGACCAGTATTCAGAAACACTAAACCCATAGGTCGCATGCAAAAAACAATCCATAAAACCTAAAGTAAACTTTGAATTAGAAATTCCCATCTGATATCTATAGAAATCAGATGGGTACGATTATGAAAGGCACAGAGATAGAAATTTTTTATAACAAACCTACAGTATTTTGATACCAGTCGAATAAAATGAACGCAATGGCGGTAACAATCATTATAAAAAAAAGCATAGTAGAAAAATAGAAGATCAATCGAAAGTCTTCAAATGATTTGGAAACACCTTTGACCTTCAATGACTGGAACGACAGTATAGTACTCAAAACTTGACAATTTTTTGGGCAGTTCCTATGTTGCAGTTGTTAACAGTGGTCGCGAAACGCAAGGTGTTGATGGTTTCTGATACCGCCGTCTTCACGGGGTTGATGTTGACTAGCATCAGAGTTTTGCTGTTTCCACCGAGACTGTTCATCAGTAGGAAGGTTAGCTTGGAATTCCGGTATGGTATGTGTGATTCCTTGATAGACAAAATTGTATAAATACTTTGCAAGAAGAAGATCCTAGATGAGGATTGCAATTGTTCGATTGGAGAAAGATGTATCGAAGCATCATTTGCTGAGCACGGTTACAAGTATGTAATGCAGTGTCATTCTTAATATAGATATGGAGTTATGTTATTATTTCAGACCTGTGGCTTGGAAGTTTTGACTGACAAAGTATGGCACAGACTGACTGGACCAGTTGCATTCATTAGATACATAGGTGTACGGAATGTACTGTACAATATGTTGAAATGTGTGTACTTCGTGTTGTTCCACCTACTACTCTCCCTGCAGTGCTGGTAAATGTCATTTTTTTTAGTAATATTGATGTTTAGAAATGGATTTTTTTCAAATATCAAACATATATTCAAGAATGATAGGATATTGTATTGTCCAAATCATAAGGCCTAGATCTCCAAGCATTACAACCTTACTGTTGACTGTATTACCTTTTTAGCAAGAGCTGATATAACACTGGATAAACTGGACAAGGAACTATTTATCTTCTGGGCTTCCTTCAGCCGGGTACCAGATGATCCTGTTTCGCTAACTCTCTCCGAGCCGGCCAAGTCTACTAGATTGAGCGTGGCTGGAAAATTCAAAAGTTTATTGGTTGTGATTAACAGTAATTCAGTATAGTGGAATAGAAGAAAGCTTGCAGCCTCACATTCCGTGTTCTGTCCCGTTTCGTCATTCGTGGCTTTGATTTGAAGCATGAAAACCGAGTGTGAACGAGAGGACCTGTCGTTAGCCAGTGTGGCAGCTGTGGCTCTTTTTCCTTTGGATAGTTCAAGCAGGGAGGAGACCTGACAGAACAAGCTCGTCAGTTTCGTATATACATTTACCATACGTTCAGTAAGCATTATACATACATCACCGTATTTTTTCACTGTATGACTCGTCAGATTTGAAACCCATACTTTGCTTTCGCCAGCCTTATTCGTTGTGCGTATCTCCAACTTGTCTGTGGAGTTTTTCTTCGAGAGGAGGTCCTGCAACTTCTCTCTGTAGATCTCCACGTGCTCAACAAATAGGTTGTACTAGGAAACATTAAGTGCGATTAGGTACAAGTATTCATTTAAAACAATATCACTAGAATTTTATACTTACTTTCCAACCATACTTTTCCAGCTCCTGACAACGTGAGAATATCTCTCTCATTGCTCTTGGGATGATGCCGAGTTGCTCATCGGTGGGATCGTCTGGACCTTCCATGGTGTATGTTTTCCCTAAAGCAAGCATCATATGATTTACAGGTACTTTACTTAACTTTTCCTGTAACCTGGTTTACCAGTCTAGAAACATTCCATTGTGGATTGAATATTCATAGATCCTTATTACTATTATTTAGAGATATCTATTTTCATCACTTCCATTAGCTGGATATGTGATGAAATTGACAGTACTTTTTGTCAGTAATGGGGCAGGATTAAGTGTTGAAGCATCAGTTGAAGAGAAGACTCATTCACCATAATTATTATATAGATTATTTTTGCACTCCTACATTTTCCCCTACATACACATATTTGACCTCACCATATTCACCGGCCTTGCTTAATTAATGTCTTGAGAGTAAAAGTGGACCTAAACGTAACGATCGTTTGGAACCATTCAACATACAAGTTCTCTTACCAGATCCTGTCTGTCCATATGCAAAGACACAAACATTAAAACCGTCGAGTGCGCTTTGAACCAGCTGACTGAGCTCCTGAAACACTTGCTCTTGTGATGACTGTGGACCAAATACTTGGTCGAAGGTGTACTCGGATTCTTTGTTATGATCCTAACAATGGATGGAGCAAGAATATGAAGCAAGGAGGTTAGTACGATGTATACAGCATTCACAATTCCTTATGTACATGCTCAACTGATTGCTTGACTCTGTGTATCGTTTAAGACTACATAAAGATAATGGTGGATGGAAGATAGGTGCTTTGGGTAGAATGTGGGTTGTTTAAAAAAAAGGGAGAATATAGATACTCACATTAGTGATATTAATTGATTTATTAGCCTGACCAACATAATCAATGTGGTCAGGCTGTTCTTCATTGCCCAAGGCAGGCCGTACCCTGCAAAATACTCTGATGTTTCCCTGGAAAGAGATAACAATTAAAAAATGGCTCTAAGATAATAAGCATGAAACACTCCCAAATATGAAGTATTCCGCACTTTTAATTCCTGGACTTCGTTGAGTAGAGTACGCCTGTCATTCTCGAAGCTTCTGAGATCTTCTTCTTGCTTGGCAATAGTGTCTAAGTGGTTTCGGAGCGTCTTTTCAAGGGACTCTACATTTTCCTGAAAAGCATCCATTCGTTACTGGTACAATACCACACTTTCAAATCAACTAGATTTTAGTTGTCAGAAGGCAAACTTACTTTTAACTGTTGAATTTCTTTCGAGTTTTCATCCTTTAGCTCCTCGAGTTCCAGCTTTTCTTTCCTCATGGTACGCACTTCTAATTCAAGTTCGTATCGCTCCTTGCTCTCCTTATTATACTGTCGCCTCGACTCTTCCAAGTCCCTTTTAAGAAACAGAATTCATTCCTGAAATTTTTTCCAAAATACAGATTAAAAAATTAAATAAAAAAATTGTAGAACTAACAAATTGAGCGTCCGAATGGCCTTATCCTTCGCCTGGTTCTCTGTTCTCTCTCGCTGCAAGTTTTCCTGTAAGCTGCTGATTTCGCCCGTGGTGTTTTTGATTTCGCATGATAGAGTAGCATTTTCGACTTTCACTTGTTTTTTTTCGGTCTCCAATGCCTGAATAGAAATTCGGATTCCATGCTTATGATTGTGTTGAGTTATGCTTTTTCTATGGCAGTGTTTCTTAACCTTTTGTTAGCCCAGCAGCAGCTTTAAAAAGGCTATCACCACCCCTTCCTAATTCCTCTGCAGTGGTATTTGAAGGTAATTTCTTATTAACAATGATTAACTATCTTTATTAATATCGCTACTTTCTTAGCATGGTTAACATCAACAGAAACAATAAATAAAAAAAATAAGAAAGAAATTCGACTTCACATTGACATGTTTCCCTAGGACTATTCCCAGCATCCCCTCAGAATAATTTGATAAGTTGAGAACCAATGCTCTATAGAATGTGAAATGAAGATGACATTACCTCCAGCCTACGAAATATTTCTTCTTGTGAAGCCAGCTGGGATCGAACATCTTCTAATTGACCTTTCAGATCCCAAGGTTTCCTTTTTGTACCTATGGAATTTTGTATCTCAAATATTAGTATCTTATGGCATTATAGCAGTATTTTTTATATATAATTTAGAAATATTTATTGTGCTTTATTAATTTGGACTTACTTGGTTTAACAGATGTGGCAGCAGATCTATTGGATTTGACTGCAGTGACCGGTGTGCCGACAACTAAAAAATGTATTGGTAAGTGCTGGCAGGTAAAGATGGTAAAATATCATCTTAACTAAAGATGACGGTCTATGTGGTACAAGCAGATGTAGGAGGCCAAGAATGTAATAAATTTCTAACAGATGTTACATAAGGCTGAAATTAGCATAACCTGCATTGTCAGGACAAGTTATAACTCGAGATAAACTTCAGTTATTATAATGTAACACGGTAGATATTTTTTTTTTACCATTCCCATTTGTTTCTAGTTCTAGTAACATAATAAATGTATTCATTTAATTTACTTTTTCATAAAGGAATAGAATCTCTGAAAAATAACTCAGCATGTAGTTCCTCATTTCTTGCCACCACACACATTTTGACCAATGCAGACAAACCCCAACATTAAAACACGTCTTCTAGTTAAAATGCCTCTTCCAGGAATGTAACCCAGATACAAAACAACAACGAAAACTCCTAACCTGATGGTTTCTTGGCCGAATGGGCTTGAAATCGGTTGTTCGGTGGCTTCGAGTAATTATAACCGCTGCTCAAGGGTTTCCTCTGCGTCTGCATAGGTCCTGCAATATAATGAAATTGATTGCCGAAACCATGCAAATCAAATAATCGTCTGCACATTGCTACTGGGTTAATAGTCTTTGAGAATTGCGAATCCAGTTTTTGTATCTGCATTGTTTCATCAACAGAATTTCAATAGAACTCCCCCATGTCCCTTACAATAAATTATGTATTAGTATAGAAGACTGGGCCAAATTAATTTCACAGGAAATGTTTTTGGATAGGCGGTATTGCCTTGGACAAACTTGGACATCCGCAACATAAATGAAAGTCAGCAAGTAAATCACCAATCCTAATCCCCATATCCCCAGATTGGTTTTGCGTATTTTCTTACACTTTATTCACTGTGGCTCCTTTGTTATCATGGGCCAGTACAAGTATTGGCTTCTATAATTATCGGTTCATGTGCTACACAAAAACCACTTACGCTGAGTTGGCTTCACGATCGCTGCTTTCGACCCCTTTTTGTTCCTGATTTCAACAGCCTTGGAAATGCTTTTTCTCGCACGTTTCTTAATTGCATTTTTCAATCCAACCGAAGGTATGTCCATGTTAAGTGGTTTGGTATCCAACTGTTCGAATCTGATTTTTTTTTCTTCCGGTAGTTCGTCGCAGTCCAACGAGGGACGCTTGTTCCGATTCAAGATGGCCTGAATAGTCAAATAATAATTAATTTATGATTTAAAATTAAGTTAGACACAGAAATCTTCAATTATTTCGATTTATTAGTTTAATAATTACTGTTGTGAATTACCTGAATACCTGTATCCAGATAGGAACCATCCAGAAAGTTTTCTTTTTCCTAACAGCGAAAAAATTCAACAATGAAAAATAAATTTTAAATACTTGTAAATTATAATTTTGAACAGAATATCGAATTTACCTGCGACTGTGATGCCTTACGAACTCGTACTGACGGAGTCGGAAGTTTTGACAAGCGCAGGCTCGAAGCAACCGTCTGATCCATGACTGTTAATATCACAGTGAAAATTTAAGGTACAAATGCATTTCAACAAATTTGTTAATAGTAGTAGTAATGGATAAAGCATAACTATTATCCACGTATCAAATGGGCATTATTGAAAGAACCACAAAGAGAAAAATTATTTTGCAGAATACCTGAAAAAAACACAGACCACAAACAGTAAAAATTATCTGGAATATTTAATCAGTATTAACTGGACGATGATGTACTTACGGTGTTATATTCAAGCTCTTATTCTATGGGTGAGCTGAGCAATTTGAGTTGAGCTTCTTAGGAATAAACCTATAACCGTTTCGGCAAATCTACGAACTTATGTAGTTACTTGCGCCTTCCAAATCTAAGGTATTCACAGTAATAACTGCAAGTGATTTTTCTTTATTTGAGGAAGGGCATATACGGAATTTAGAAACTTTTAATCAATAAATTGAGAAGGTATGAAATATTTATAATTTTAAAAAAGGCGCCATTCCGTAGCAGTGGTAAAATAAACAATTCTGATTGGTTGACTCGCGAGCAGTATGAAAACACTATTACCACTAAAGATGCTGCTTTACCATTTGCTTGTACAGTAAGTTGTAACCTTTATCAAATGCCATATGCGTTCTAAGTTTAAACTACCTTATTTTGTTGTGCACTTTGTGTTTAAATAGAATAGACATAATCCAAATAAAACATTTCTATTGGGTTTTGGGATATAATCCCACGAGCAGAAGGTTTTATCATAGTATTTAAAGACTATGGTTTTATGTCAATAATAATACGGCCGCTACTCAAGATGCCGTTTCCGCCACTGTTGGATCATTTATACCCGTTGAGTGAAGTAAAAACTTCCAACCGCTAGATGGCAAAGTACAATCAACGCTTAGAAATGAATTTTTAATTATCCAATGACGCTAAAATTAGCACTTATGAGAACTAATACATAAACCAACATTCTTGGAAAAAACATGGGTCGATTGATTTAGGTTAACCCCGAAAGAATCTATTTCGAAACTCGAATACCGAATACATTCAGTAACATCCCAGTAACCTGGGACCGATCCATTCCAACTTCAATAAACCGGTTGCTAGAAACTCCGGCGGTCACGTACCCCTGGTGCTATATCGTTGTGAGTTTCCATGTTGTGTGTTTCCAACCAGTAATTGCAACAAGGATACGGCATTTTGCATTGTAATCTTTTCCAATTTAACTACAGCATGGCGTCTCCTGCAACCAAGCTGCTGCGCAAAATTATCACTTCGAAAAAGTCTCCGCTACCTATCGGGCCGTACAGGTAAATTAGTTAAGTTTAAATAGTATATAAATTTAATTTACCAAATAAATATAACCCTTGTTATTATATATAACTATTCTTCAACATGATTTTCTATTTCATAGCCAAGCAGTCAAGGTTGGACCAACCTTGTATATTTCTGGTCAACTCGGGCTAGATGCTGATACAAAAGAATTCGTAGGATCAGATGTTGAGTCGCAAGCAAAACAGGTTTCGCTTACAATAATTTTTTTTTTATCCTTTCGGTTATATAAGGTTTCATTTCGTATTTATTTTCGTGATGTTATCACCAAGGTATTATTGAACATGCAGTACATACTTGAAGAAGCTGATATGACATTTGCAAATGGTAACTTGAATTTTGCTATGTGGTTACTATAGTGTTGTTATAGCTAATATATGGGTCTCCATCCATGAACTCAGTCATAGACTAGAGAACAGTTATGCGCTCTTCTTTCATAGGGTTTAGCACCTGCAAATGTGCTTTGTGCCTTTTCGCTGTAGCTTTAACATCTCGGTTTTCTGTCTTGAACATCCGTCATGGATTGGACCGTAGTTCTGCCATTCTCTTTCACAGGATTATCGCCCGCAAAAAATTAGGCTAACGTGCGAGGCCCCAACATTTCAGAAATAGCATTTCGAGAAACTTATTCAGTTATGTTGACCAGGAGAAAAAATTATCAACTCTCCACACTTTTCTGTTTATTTTCCACTCAGAAAGGCCTAACAGCATGAGAATAAAAGTACAATTTCTTTAAGATCATGCAGTGAAGAGTGTTGCCAGTTTTAATAAACTTGCACTTGAATTTAGTGGTAAAAACTACAGTGTTGTTGGCTGATATGAACGATTATGCAAAAGCTAATGAAGTTTATGGTTCATGTGAGTATTTTCTCAAAAAATATTATAGTATCTGTGTATTAATGGGCTATTTAGCACCACTGTTTATTTACTCAAGTTTTCAAGGAGCCTTATCCAGCAAGAGCTGCATTCCAGGTAGCCACGCTTCCGAAATCGGCGAGGATTGAAATCGAGGCGATCGCTGTCGATTGTACTGATGCTTAAGTTTGATTTGCTTCGTGTTTCGCCATGTGTGCCAATAAAAATGCTCGATGTGCAATACATGGTTCGTGTTAATTAATCGATTGTGAGACTACGTAAACCAATAATAGTTGAGCGTATGATAACGTCGTATCTCGCGTGTTTGTATTGAAACCATTGTCTGAAGCTTAGCCGAAGGGTGTCTGTTGCCGTTAAAAGCAATTTAACATTAAATTGCTCGCTCGAGAACTTGGGAGAAGATTAAGGAAACTGCGACAAACCGTTAATACGCTCGTCGCTTCACAAATACATCCACGCTATGGTTATTTATCAGGCGCTTTCGCAATTTTAGGCCCATGGACACACCAAATCACTGTTTTTGAAGACACCTTCTGTTTAACTCGACTTAATTTGCCCTTTCAGGCGTAAAAAGAAGTTAGTGGCTAGGTGTTACTGTTCTGGAAAATGTTGTCAGTATTTTGACCTGTTATCGCAGGGTTTAAAGGGGCCCTGGAATTTCCTGTAATCTCAGAAAATTCCTCTTTCCATGTATTATCTTGAGCATAAATTTTTGATGTCAATGATAACAGAAATGATATAGTTGTTGTTACTAAGGGTACTCGAGTCCACTCATGCACGCTTACTGCTGTAGTCGTCACTCTCCACGTATTGCTCGCATCTTCGCGTATTCTTACCTGTTCTTCAGATAAGTAATCTTAATTGCGAAATAGGTTCCCTGCGTTTTAGCTTGGTCAACTTCTGTAGTGTATTTGCAATCAGCAGCTATAAGAACCTTACAGCATTTCCTGTAGCAATCTCCATCACAGCATGGCGTCTTCCCGTACCAAGATCTCATCGGCAAAGGCACCAACACCCCTCGGACCGTACAGGTAAAGGTTTTCATTACGTGGAATGATATATCGAATATAATAATATTTCATATTGTAGCTCATTCTACAATATACATAACTTACACTCGAAATCGTGTTTTGACTATTCTTCAGTGTGATTTCTTTTTTAATAGCCATTCAATCAAGGCTGGATCAACCTTGTATATTTCTGGCCTAGTTGGACTAGATGTCAGTACGAAAGACTTTGTCGGTCCAGATGTTGAATCTCAAACGAAACAGGTTTTGTATACAATAAGTTTTCTTCATACTTCTAGTGGAATATTGTTTCATTGGACGTTTTATGTATTACCAAGGCATTGCTGAACATGCAATACATACTTGAAGAAGCTGGCATGTCTTTTGAAAATGGTAACTTGAATTTATTCTGGGGCTCGTGATATTTAACTTAAAAGTGAATCAGGTTTTACTTCTATTATGTTCACTTTCGTTTGGAAGGTACAAGGAACATAATTTTAATAGGGTATGCTGTTTTTAGATCACGGAGAATGGCCTCAGTTTTAATAATCTTGTTTTGAGTTTAGTGGTAAAAACAACAATGTTGTTAGCTGACATGAACGATTTTGGAAAAGCTAATGAAGTTTATGCTTCGTGTGAGTATTTTCTTTCCAAATATCATAGTACTGTTATAATATCTCTGTAAATGAGGTCTTAATCACTGCTTCATATATATTCTGAAGTTTTCAAGGACCCTTTTCCAGCAAGAGCTGCATTCCAGGTCGTCAAACTTCCGAAATCGGCTAAGATAGAAATTGAGGCAATCGCCGTCGATTCTTCTGATACTTGAGTTAGATATGCAAAGTGTTTCTCTGTGTACACTAATAAAAATGCTTTCTCGCCCATCAGACGAATCGCGTTATTTAATCGATTGCAAGAATAATTGCGCATAAGATATCTGTGTAATCGGTTGCGTGTTTGTATTGAACACAGTTTATAAAACTTACCGAGTGGGTGCTTGTTGCCTCGGATGATAACAACCTATACATGCATTGAATTGGATTATTGGCGCGAAAACTTGTGCCTCCAAGAAGAAAAAAATGTAATGGTGAATGCGGAGAAGATTACGATAATTGCAACGAAGTCGTATTATACAGAGTTTGCTTTACCAAGCTCATATGGACAGTGAAACCGTCTAAGACAGCATATATAAGCTTACTTATTAGATTACTTGATAATAATAAGTAGTGTGTTAAGAATAAGAGCGGCAAAGTTGAGATGATATTCATTCGTAAGATAAGCTAAAATTATTATTCTATGTTGTTGTCCGTCACCACAGACTCAATTTCGGGAATAGTAGATGCCGATATATTAAATATATGGCGCATAATTCAAATCCCCAATAGTCATTATAATGATAAAGTGTTCACAATGTTCGAATACTATACAGTAGTGGTATATTCGTTTAGCATTCGTTAACGTGTATGCCTATATCAACATATGAGCGGAACCATGTTACCGTTGAATGACCTTTGACCACTGAATTGAAAACCGGCAACTTCGACGTGCTTGTGGTGAAGGCATGTCGGCCTTTACAGGAAGTTCATTAGCTTAGATTCAGTTTAATATAGGATTTCAAAAGCCTTTTTTATCGTTTATCAGCAGTATTTATTAGTACCTATGAATACTAAATATTGCTAGTAATTAATAAATAAAACTATAAACTTAAAAATGCCTCGCGGAAGGCCTAGAAAAGTGAGAAATGATGAAATCGGCGCCTCTTCTAACGGTGAGTGATTTTATATAAATTGTAAACTTGTAGCGGAAATGGTAATGATATTTCTATATTGGAAAAATTAACAGATGAAACAACAACGAAGAACGATACCAAGAAAAGAGCAGGCAGATCTCGGAAACAGAAAGCCAGCAGTGATGATGATCTTGAAGTTCTTCTCAAAAGACAAAAGATTGAAGGTTAGAGATGGTTGACCATGATTACTGTAGCCACATTAATCTAACAAGATATACTTTATTAGTTTCTTCTAGTTTTGAGTCTCTGAAGACTGGTGTAATATTGACACTGGGACAGGGAGAGTTTGGACAACTTGGCCTTGGCGAGAATGTCATGTCAAGGAAAAAGCCGGCATTGGTGGACCTGTCGGGGATGAAAATCAAGAAGATGGCTGCTGGAGGAATGCATACAGTATGCTTGACTGAAAATTCTGAGGTAAGTTATGCATTAAGCACTACTCGATTGGATTCGCAAATTCCTGTGACTTCCTCCGACTCCAGTCCTCCAGACTGTGAACTATCTTGGGTTATTGGTATTTGATGGCTTGACTTCAGGCTAAATAGATTTGACTCGAGTGTTTGATTATGTGAATGAAATCTTCAGGCATAACATTTGTACCAGGACGATTATTGAATCTCCATGTTATAAAGCTATGATCATATAATATTGATCATAGCTTGATCCGAGTCACTGAAAACAAAGGATTCGGATTTACTAAAGACTGGAATAAGTATTGGCTCTATGTAATTACTCAATTTTTGAAACACACTCTTTCTAGCATCTCTAAAATATGGGTTATCTCTCACATACGATTCTGTAGAACATAGACAAATAAGATCTTTTAAAGTAAGTTAAGTATGGTATAGGTTACCGAATACCCTTGGGACAAAACTCATTTCAGAATTAGAGATTTTTGTAGTATATTCCTACCTTATGTACTCTATATTCTAAGTCATACCCAAGAATAGCCCAGTCTAGGTCAACCACTCGAGAGTCTAGCTTTTACCAGGGTATGGTAACAAAAATATTTCAAATATGATAATATACCTTCATATTTAGCACATTTAAATAATGCAAATCACATCATGGGTATATTGGTGCGATATGTCCTACAATCTTTGATTTCCAATGTTATAAGGGAGAAATATATTTGAAGTCAGCTGACTCTTGCAGGATTACCCAAGTATCTATTATATATTTGTATAATATCTTGCAAGAAAAGAAACGTGTTATTTTCGGTTTCTAGGTCTACACGTTTGGCTGCAACGACGAAGGTGCTCTGGGCAGAGAAACAAATGATGATGCAGAGGAATTTGAGCCGGCATTAGTAGGTCTGTTCATAATACCTTTTTACATAATTACTTACATATCTACCTGCAACTACTTAGCATTTGAAAGGTGGGTATTCTTTGCTTCGAAATTATTTGGTGTTAAGTTATTCTGAGGGAAATCACAGTCATGACCAACTAAGTCGAGTTAGTGGTATGCTTTATTGTGTGAATGTTAAAAAAGAAACATTGAATTCAAGTTGTATCCACTCTATCATTTACATTATATAAATCCTGCATTCCTGCATTCCTGCAACATTATTCGAGTCGCTGTGAGGGTTAGGATATCATGTATATTTCCTGATCGTTTTCAATAGTATTATTTATTTTATGGTCATCTATTGCCAATGGCTTGCAAGGAACTCTGATCCTGTATTATTTATTCATGACACATGTCTGCGATAATATTGGTTGTTGACTACCGATAGTTTAGTGGCTTCTTCAGACTGCAAGTAGTTCCAAGAATATGCATAATGTGTAATAATATATATGAAGTATGATATTTATTTAAATAAAAGGAATCAATGTTAGTTCGAAACTATTCTCGGCCAAACTTTACACAGCAGAAATTGTGCATGAAGTCTCGGGTTCCCTCAGTGGGTTAGGGCTATTTGAGTAATGGTATCTGAATAATGAACCGAAAATTAGTATCTTAGTATTATAATCTATGATCCTATTCTTTGTAGGTGGACCACTCCAAAACAAGAAGGTGATTGACATCAGCGCTGGCGACAGTCACACTGCAGCTTTGACAAACGACGGACAAGTTTTTCTCTGGGGTTGTTTTCGTGTAAGAATTTCAGCTTGTTATTTGAACACTTACATATTGCTGAATAAATTCAAACCTAATGTGACAGATACAGCACTAATGCCTATTATTCTTCAGTGTTGTATAATCTCTATAAAATTGTTGGGTATTCATGGTACTTTATTTACACTATTTGAAGGAAACTTTAATCCTTGTAATATATACATGCTAGTTTTGTATATACACTAATACCATGCTTAAAACTGCCTCAGCTTTGCGCTGTTTTGCTATAGCACTCATCGTCAACTCGACTCCTGAAGCGGGAAGTATCACCTTCTTGAGTCAATAACAAGCTAAAGAACCATTCAGAGTTCTGATCACTCATTCGATATGTTCAGTTTCAGTCCTCAATAATTTATGTAGTGTCCATGTGCCTGGTCAGCGCTTTTCTGGGCTGAGGTTAAAGCCAATGGGCCACAGTTTCTGTATTATTTGATGCGTAGGAATTAAAGAGATTAGGGACGAAAAATACAAAAACTCGTCGAGTGAATCATCGTGAAACGCGGAATTCGTATACTTCTCTAAACGGAACGAATTTTATTTTGCAGGACAGTCACGGTAAGCTAGGATTGTTGACAGAATGGAATGGAAGCATTACACCGGTCAAGTTGAACACAGGCAAACACATCATTAAAAGAATCGCGTCGGGAAGTGATCACGTCGCGATGGTTTCAACGAACGGCCAAGTATGTGATTGCTGTGATAATATCTCCTTGCAATATCGAGGAATTCAAAATAGAAATTTTGGTATTGCAGTTATTGTCTGGATATCAAGTTATATATATTTTTTTTAGATAGTAACATTGGGATGCGGAGAGCAAGGCCAGTTGGGAAGAATCAGCAGATATTTTTTGACGAGAGGAGGCAGAAGAAATGCAGGTAATGAATATTGTACATTTATTGGTACAAGAAATATTGTAACATAGAAATATCTTATCATCCAGTCTAACATATGCTGACCTAAATGCATGAAATCGAGGAGCTCAGCTCAGGAAGTCACTGTGGGATACAAAGATCCATCCACAGTACTGAGCCGTAGGTTGAGTTCCACCGAAGGAAATGTTCCATTATATTAGGGAATTTATTTATACTGTCAATTAGTAAACAGTAACAGTAAAAGTTATTCATGTACTGATTATTTCCAACAGTTGAGAACATGGATAGTCCAGTCAGACAAAAGACAGGAACAGGTAATGAAAATAATAGTTCAGTAAAGATATATAAAAAAGAAAGAACAATTAATATCTAACCCCTTTTTGCTCTCCGTTTCTTTTCTTCACTCTGATGTATCCAATGTGTCCCTAAAATTGTTTTTGCTGCTGAAGAAATAAACTAATAATGCATGATCATAATTTTTGTGAAGTTTCGTCGCTAAATCAGTTACATATAGTTAACGTTGATTGGCAAGAATATTGTATGTAATAATAATAACCCTATCTCATAAATTTAATAAATCTACTGATTCACAACAATAATTTATCCCCTACAGCCATCCAAAAGCCAAATTATTCAAGATTTTATTCTTTGTTGGCGTTTTAGAGATGTGCAGTATTACAGGGTACAGTTTGTTAGTTAAATGGTAGTTAGGTAATGAAAAGACTAGAAACTGAATATTTGTTTCATACATCTGTAAAGGCTCAGAGAATTATAGTTACGGAGAAGTTGCAGGAAGTTGTGTTAAAGATATTTTAGACGTACAGGTCTCCTCACTCAACGACTGCTCACACTTGAGGACCATTATAACGACAGCCAAATTTAATCCTTCCCCACACAACCAATTGGATAGTGTTTTCATTAGACCTTTTTGAATTTTGTTATTCAGATAATTTGTATAAAACTTGGTATATGGATACTTGGTAACTTTTCATACTATCTCATGGTCTCTATCACCTGCTGGGTGACATTAAAACAATATCTACTAATATCAACAAGATATTTTCCAGGTCGTTGGAGCAGATGTTGCTCGTTAAGTGAGGAGTTCATTCACAGACCAATCTGCTTTACGACCAGATCGTTTGAATGGAACATGGTCATTAAGTGAAGCTACTTGTATTAAAGAATCATATGAAGATTTTATAGATAAACCTCTTTTTCAACTTGCATATACTATTGATCGAAATGTAATATTGTCTTTTGCATTTTTCATTGTAAAAGAAGAAATTTGTCTGGAAGCAAAGGCAGTGCATATGCCAAGAGCCCGGCATCGTACCGGGAAGCCGACGTTCAACGAAGTGTATTGCGGCGCTTACTTTACGTACGCTGTCACCACAGACGGAGATATATTTGCTTTTGGACTTAACAATTACAACCAGTTAGGTTTGTGTATGGATATTTCATCAATAGGAGTTGTCAAATGTAAGGGTTTGCAGATGTAATGTTGTTTGTGTTTTTTTACAGGCATTCCTGATGAAGAAAGTAAATATATGCCAGCTTACTGTCCAGAGCTTTCAGGGAAAAAGTGGAAAATGATATCAGGAGGGCAACATCATGCATTATTACTTGATGAAAATGGTAGGTGCATGTTATTGTGAATATGTTGTATATGATTGTACGTCTAGTGTATAATGCTGTGTTTGCAATGCCAGAGGTGGGCAGGATAGGGGCATGGTGTCGATTCTACCGAATAATAAAATTTCCGACTAATATTCCTTAGTTTATCATTAAGAATGCTAGAACAGCACAGTCTTGAAATATCAAAGCCGTATTGAATAATACAGTGGCCCTCTATAGAAAGTACATAAATTTTCCCATTACAAATTTCCTCCATTGAAATATTTGTATCTATCATAAGAATGCGATTCATTTCACGAAGTACCAAGTTTTTTTGCCTTTATGGTCGGAATATGACAACTTAATGACTATTCAGTGAACTATTTTTAATTATATTATTAGATATCATCTCCAAGGTGTGGTTATATTGTGTAATTAATCAAATTAACTATCCATTGAAATTATTAACATAATTCAAAACAAAACAACTTAAAAATGGTAACGGTCGACTGTTTCTGAAACCCCTATTGAATATATGTATCCACTTTCAGAATTTTCATGTACCTCATAGAACAATTTTAATTCATGAAGATAGGACACATCTGATTTGAAATCTGAAGTTGTTAGAAAGATTCAATCTGTATAGCCAAAGGGTTATTAAAATCTTTCACCAAAATAGTTGGCCATAAGTTGTGAGAGGATGATTGATTATGTTCTGCAATTGTTGTTCTATGAAATTTGATCACAATGAACCTAACTCTACTACATTTAAAAGCAGATTCGAATTCCAACTGAAAAATATTGCATTATTGTTCAGTGTACTGTAACTCATTTTTTGTCTTATAGGAGACGTGTACAGCATTGGCAGAGGCGAATATGGGAGACTTGGTTTGGGTGAAGGAGTGACGCAGGCTGATGAACCTACTAAAATTGAAGAATTAAGCGATACAGTATTTATATCTGCGGCATCTTGTGTTTCATTTGCAGTTACCAAAGAAGGTAGTTTCCTTACATTAAAATTCAAAAAGTTATCTAAAATAGAGTTTAAGAAATCTTTCCTACCGGTAAAG
Organism: Halocynthia roretzi; assembly: GCA_013436055.1. NCBI lineage: Eukaryota > Metazoa > Chordata > Ascidiacea > Stolidobranchia > Pyuridae > Halocynthia > Halocynthia roretzi. Next base: position 266,057 of record QRAM01000084.1, on the reverse strand, counting down.
ATTGCATTGCCCATGCGCTAAATATGTCGATATACTAAATCTAAATAAACCTCAACCCAAAGTATTAATTTATATTAAGTGTTCATGTAGTTCTTTGTTTTGTCTTCAATTACACACAAAATTTTTCATTAACACAGTTGAAAAGAAGACTGAAATATTTGATAATTTTGCAGTTTATATATTGAAAAAAGTTGAATAAATTAAATATTTTAAAGAGTCAAAAGTTATTTTATGTTTGTTATATATATATTGTGCTTTTTTCACTAAGAAAAATTGTTTTTTATCATTTAGGCAAGGCATATGGTTGGGGTATGGGAACTAATCTTCAGCTAACAACAGGTCAGTAAAGGCTTTATTTTCCTCTCTTCCATTTATTAGGATTTTAGTTTGAATGAGTTGGGTCTTGAACCGATCTTATTTCTCCAGGTCAAGAAACAGATGAATGGAAGCCAGTAGAACTAACAGGAAAAAATTTGGAAGAGAGATCCGTTCTTGGGGCATCGGGAGGTGGTCAGCACACTGTGCTATTAGCATGCGATAAAAAAGAAAATCTAAACGGTGTGGACGCGTCATGACGAAAGATCCAACGTACGCTGCGGAGTGATGCAAGCGACATTCATCTTCAAGTGAGTTGAATTCACAACAGAAAGTTAGTAGGGATATTTTTAAAACATTCGTTAAAATTTTCATGAAGAAAACCATTCGTAAGTAAGCTTTTTGAGATTTTACAATCGTTTTTAGTGTAATAGCAAACTTTATGTTAAAGTTTAGTGATTTCTGTTGTATTTCAATACCTTGAGCTGTTATGGGGTAAATGGCATCATAATTAGATCATTCCAAATATACCAATACTCAATTCTATGCGATGATATGACAATTTTGTATTCAAGATTTCTGGGAACATTGATGTAGTGAAGTGGGGGTCAATGCTATTGAGCCCCAAATATTACCAATACTTAAAAGTATCAATATCCGAATGGACTAATAGTGCATACGCGTAATTGCAAATCGCATATTCTGTAGCCCTGCATTTCAAAATACTCTGGCGTTTATATGCAACAACTGTTCAGTCATGCCTAATATCTCTCAACTTCATTTCTCAGGGTCAAATTCCCAGTAGTGAGTAGTGAAGGTGTTCGCCATAATTAGCAAAGTATTTTGCAATATATATTTTGTTTTTACAAATAATGTAGTGCTTGTATTCTCACAGGGCCTTCTTTTAATTCATAGACATCATCTTTCGGTTTTTATTTTCATGAATTAAATCTGGACTGTAACCAACCCGTATGTACCTGATACAAAGTTATTCATTGACCAGGAATTTTTCCATAACATAAGATAATTTTGTTATTTTTACAGAAAAGATTTCTAGAAAGGGTAACTTGCATTTTGTGATCGAGTTTTAGCTGACATACTGAACAATACTTGTTGGGGAATGGAGGTATCTGAAAAGCTATTTCAAATGAGGCAATAATGCCTCTTGTCAATTTATTGAAATTGCATTTATTGCTGTCTGACATTTTAGCACCTACAATGCCACAGTGTGTTCCTGCTAAAAAATCTTGGAGTATAAATATTATGGTTATACATCTTTCATCATTGAATCATGACAATGCAGAGACACATTTCTAACCTGGTGTATATCTTAATAAGTCTACACTCAATTGCAGTCACAAAAACATAGCTGTTGACATAGCAGCAAATTCATAATTCATCTAATAGATCATCCGCATTCTGTTCATCAGCATTATGTTCCGCTTCTTGTATATCATTCTTGTATTCAGCTGCGCTCGTGAAAGCAACCACATTCTCGCTCGTCACTGTATCGCTTTCTACTAACGTCACGTTTTCTGAAACCATTTGATCCCAGTACCTGGACCTTGAAGGATTTTTCAGCAGTTGGGGTTTCAGTTTTATCAAGAAATTATTGTAACAATTAGCAAGTCCTCTTTTGCTTGCCTCCTCTCTCATTGCTGTCAGACAAGGTATAACCTTTTTGTTAATACCCAAAGCGAACGGATCTAGAATCATTTCTAAGATTCTTTGCTGCAGTTGTTCGAATATCCTCTCGGTAGCCAAAGGGTCCAAATTCGTCTTCGTAAGCATAGTCAAAAAATCTCGCACGGGTGACACAGATCCTACGACTGTGACCAGATTGCCTGTTGCCTGGTCCACAGAGATAATTTCTTCACTCTTTATCGATGCCGTGGGGTCCTTGTCGGCACTTTGCACCATGCCTTTCCACTGGGTAGCACCGGTTGACTTTGGTAATTTAATTTCAATCGCTTCCAACTTGAAAAAATCTCTAAGTTTACCGGCTACCTCTCTAGTCCCTTCCAACAGAAATTCGTCTGGCGCCAATATCCTTTCGATCCACGGGTCAGAAGGTGGTAGAGGTGCACTTGGCTGTGCTATTCTGTGATTGAGACACTGAAACTTCCTTTGAAAATTTGGGTTGAGCATATCCTTTGGTCGGAACAGCTCTTCGTCACCGTGGCAAAGACTCATTTTGTCAATGAAGGAATCTAACGAAGACAATTGTTCAGCACTCAGTTCTTGTTTATTTTTTGCTTTAATACTAGGAAATTCCAAAGGCCTTAAATCTTCAGCGTAAGGCAAGGCAATCATCACCAAACAGCAATAGTCTCCTTTTACTCTTGGAAACAGCACCACCAGTTTGGGATTGGAGCCCTTGCGATAAACGTACCTCGCGATTGCGCACATGGTCAGGTTATCCAGTGCTGTCACAAATGCTGAAAGTGCCCCGGCAGATACAGAGTCGCCGCCATCTGGAATGACTATGTGAGACTGGTCATCCATGAAATTGTTGTCACTGACGTTCCTGCGATGGGTGAATCCTAAAATTTTGAGGCATTTACCGTCAGTTTGGTACTTGAACATTTTTTCGTCATCTTTACTGAAGGGGATCACGTCTTTGCCATACTTTCGACCTTTGATGACATCCTCTGGGGCCACTTCCGTTTGATTGTCATCTTGCAAGTGATGAAATTTCTGCGTCGTGATGTCTTCGGGCTTTTTAGTTCTGCTGAGAGATTTCATCCAGGTTTTGTTCAGTTTAGCCTCCTTCGTTTTAGCGTAGGCTACGCAAGGTATGGATATATCCCGACTTATGCACAGGTCGCATTTCCATCCAGCTGGACGCACTGACCTTTTCTCAAAGCCTGTAACGGCCAGCACCGCTTCGTCGTACGAGTATATGCAACCGTCTACTCCACTTTCCAGCATACTGTTTATCAAATCTTCACCTTCTTTTTGCTGTGTCGTTTTGGGCTTCTGGACCAACGTGTCCTTTTTGCTGTTGTCTAGCCTGTTCCGCTTCAAGCTGGGCCCTTCTCCACCAGAGCCGTATTCAGCGTGGTCCTCTTGGGGTCTGTGGGAGAATTTTGGCGCTATCACGTTTAGTTGCACTTCTTCGCCTTCTTTACAAAGAGATTTCAGAACTGTATCTAGACCGTCATCACTAAAGGCATTTGAAAAATCGGTGAATAACACCACCCTACTGCACGCGATCTTCTTTCCTTCAGTCTCGCTATGTAAAAGGTCTAAAGCAACTATTACTGCATCCATAAAATCACCTTGGTCAGAACCGGACTTGATCTCATCCAAACGCTCGAGTACATCGAATCCCGGCGAGCTTAAAGGCTGGAAAACAGATACGTTTGAGTAGTCCAATTTGTTGGACGTCTCGTTGCAACCAAACAATATTAATGCAATTTCGTCCTTGGAGGAAGCGAAGATTTTACGTTGCAACATCATTTTGATTATCTTTAGGGACGAGTCTAATGGAGAATCTGCGTCCGGGGATGCAACGCTCATTTGTGGACTTACATCCAGGCAGAAAACAATGGCATCTTTCGGTGCCCGAGCCATATCTATTCTTGATAAAGTTATTACGAGGTGTATTTTATATTGTATTGTACTTGGCTAGCCCAAATGTAGAAAACGTTCATAAATTATCACAGCTCCTCTATTATAGGGGCCTATAGCATGTGTGGGGAACCATGGGAAACACACCGAATTAGACTCGTGTTGGCGCTAGCAAGTAAGACTCCCACCAGTTCATCTACCATAGATGTATAATTATAGATTCTCTATATGAATCTATGGTATCATCTTCGCTTCTACGATATAATAATATAAATGACCGCAAAGATATTGAAAACAAAACACCTTATCAAATATAGATAATGTTTTTAACGCAGTGATTTTTATTTTTTGTAAGTAGTAAACCAGTGCAATGAATCTATCTGTTGGTTTGTCGATCTGTTAAGTTGTTCTCGCTCTTTCTCATTGTTACTTCCGAGTTCATATAGTTATTTGTATTTATATATTCATCCTTCTGGACGTGGTCGGAGAAAACATACAAAATATATATTACTTTTAGTGCGTTCTGTTCTGTAAATTATTTCCATACGTGAGACGTACGTGTTTGAATTATTTTACTTAGCTCTTTTACTACCACGCGATGTCTCTCTGCCGTCGCTATGGATGTAATGCTTTGCAGGAGCGTAAATATCGGATCAGTGAGAGGTTCAGAACCTATACTAAATACATCCTCCAGATTACCTAAGAAGCAATAATAATTATTACTACTCACAATATTTTTGTAAGTTTGTAAAGAAGGTGTAAGAAATCTTATACCTCAACTTTGACAATTATTGTGTACAAAATATTAGCAATATAAATATAGCAACAAACTTGCGGTTTTAATACTATTGGATTATGACCTGCGTGGGTTCCTTTATTGTGTTTGGCCGTGCTGGTGTTAATGAAGTTTTATGCAATGGTCAATGCAGAGTCAGCAATAAATATATCACAGTAAACCATCCTAACATTTGTTGATTTTCCCAGTACTATAGAAAATAATTTGATAGTTATAAAGCATAGACAAAGGCCAATCAGCCATTTCAAAGCGAAATAATGGGGCTGTGGGAGCAGTACCATGACTAAAGGAAGTGGCCCTGTAAGTTATATTCGTTTCTGTCAACAGTTATTTCCTAGGCATTTGAATTTCGCCTGAAAGATTTCTCTGCATTGGATTCAGAATCCAGAAACAAAAGAAAACAAGTATCTCGACTATCGTGGCATTGGCCTAAGCAAAGTACTTACAGTTTTACCTTCGCAAGCGACCGGTGAATCGGTTCTAGGGAGCAAACCATCATTGAAATCTAAGCGAAAAACTTCCAAGTCCTCTAGAAGTAATAACTGCACTGGAAAAAAGAAAAAGCACGGTGCTGGAAAAAGTCAAACTGCTCCTTCGTTATCAGTGCTACAACATAAGTATGTTTGTTCAAAGTTAGGTAGAGTGTAAACCTGGGGTGGGGTGTGGAGTAGGAGTCGAAAAGTCGGTTACTTTTGGCTGGAGTCGGAGTCGGTAATAATTTCCTTAGAAATATCGGCCCTCCTATTTTCTTGAATCGGAATCAGGGAGTTGCAATAAAAACAGCCAACTAATCCCCATACCCAAAAGTGGCGGCGTTTCTCCCCACACTGCGTCAAAGTTTGGTACATGCGTGACCCTCATCACAAAAATGCTGAGCAAAACCAACGTAGTGGAGTCGAGAAGTCGGTTACTTTTCGAAGTCGCAAAAATGTTTGCGGAACCCCGCTCTAGGGATACCAGAGAAGAATAAATAGTGAATCAGAGCTGTGTTTTTGAATTATTGAACTAAACCATAACCTGTTGTTTTCTAGTTAAAGTGTCTGTGTTGGGGATTTTTCAATGTCCAAAGATTACTGAATTGCTCTATATGTAATAAAGTATTTTAATTTCAATGCAGACTCTCCAGCAATCTAGCAGTTCTCGTGCCATTGCTTGAAAGATCATGTCCCAATAATCTTCTACATATTGAGAGTTTGAAAGTTGGTGAACAGGTATTTAATCCAAATTATTTGTTTTGGTCTAGCTCTATCCTTAGACCACGGCCATGAGCGCATTTTGGCAATTCGCAGCTCGACTGAGAGCGCTGAGTTGAGTAAAAAAAACTGTTGAAGATATTCTCACGGTAAACTTTGGAGTATTCCAAGGTAAATATCAAAACGTTACCCCTGATCAATGTTCCCTCCTCCTATGCCTGTGTGTGCACACACACGTTGCTATGAGTAATAATTATACTTATTGCATTCACCGTGTACACACTTTTGCCACAATATATATATAAATTTACACACTGACTTAATAAAAATTAGATGGATCATTGCGTCCGACTCCTCAGTGGCCTCTATAGCCTAGATGTTGACGCCACTGCATGTTGTGGACAGACAGGTCCTTTCAGTAAGTGGAGAATGTCCGGGCCAGTTTTAAAACCCAATCCGCTACTACCCAAGCCGGTAATGTACATATTGAATTTATATCGACAAAATTACTTTTTCATAGGCCAGTCCGACAGTGCCAGTCCTTCCGTTCACCTCATCCAAGCTAATCAATCAACTCGCTACAGAGATAAAAAAAACTGAAAGACTCGATAAATTAAAAAGGAAAAAGTGTACCAGTCTGTTGGAAATCGTTTCATCGAGCAATCTCATCGAAAGGAATAAAAAAAACGTTTTATCTAACGTAGAGAGAAACTGCAGCAGTCCCAACCTTCTATCCGTGCCGTGCAGTCGAGCCCTTGCCTCTGAATTCCCGGAGGTTGTAAGATTTTATCGCAATGATTCTGAACGTCCAGGCGTCGGTAACTTAGCGAAAAGCGGGTTGTCATTAACCAGCCTCGGAATTCCGGCAAAGTCGACTCAGTTGCATTATCATCGAAATAAGACAATTCTAGATTATCTGAAGAACTGTGAGACCAATTCTGCACCCAATACTCCACCTTCTCATCAAAGTATAAGGTAGAGACTACATTGTTCTCTTATTAGAAAGAATAATAGCATATCATGTATGCTACAGTAGGATTGTGAAACTGAGAATTTTTTTGAAATCCCTGAAATTTTCAGGGTTAGAGTTAGGGTAGGGGAGGGTTAGGTTTAGGGTTAAGGTCAGGTGAGAATCCTAACCATTAACCCTAAAATGTTAGAAATTTCACTGAATGCCCGACCAAAATGAGGATTTCATAAAATCATTGGAATGTTCAAGGATATCACGAAATACCTAGTTTTACAATCTTACTGCTACATATATTTTTCATGAAATGCCCCTGTAAATGCACTCACCCAGGGGGGCATATTGACTATTCTATATTAGCTATATTATAATGTGTTATTCGCATCTGCTATGCTGATAGAGTTTGATCCGAATGCAGTACAAGCATCAGAAAACAAAGAATTATTTTACTTTAAGTAATTCAAGCATACAATCTCATTCTCTACTCATTGAGTAAAGTAATGCTGGGTATGCCAGAATTACAGCTTGAGCTATGGGTCATACATTGTGAGATAATCTTGGCTTGATATGGTAGAAAAGTGTTGACTGTTCTTTGGGATTTTTCTGTTGTATGTTTTTCCTGTGACATTTTCTGGCAATCATTCTGTTCAATTCAATATAGTGTTCAAGCACCACAGTGCAATCAACCCACAAGTGCCAAAAGGACATTTTTGTTCTACACTGGTTTGGAAACCTCGCCAAGAGCTGTACCGAAGCTCGTCGCTGCTAATTCACTCAGCAATATTCCTCTGTCAGACTACGACACGACCGATTTACTCTCTTCTCTAGAGAAAGCAATGAATGTCAAGAACAACTACCAAGTATCAAGTAAGTTTTGTGGCATAAATAGTGAATAGTGTTCTGGAGAAGGGTAGAAGATGCGGTTGCACTGAGCGTCATAAGATAGGCGGCGCCAAGATTGCATCAGAGGATTGGTTGCTTCACCGTTCATACGTGTCGAGGAAAAAAGAAATATAGTGTATGGACTGTAACCAAAATTACTGTTCTACAAAGACGGCAATCCAAGCTTGCTAAAGCCCTCATGTTCGTCTCTGGGTCACCTTCGAGGCAATGGTATAAATCAGCAAACCAAAGTGGTTAATTTTGATATTTGCTTTTTTAGTGGCAAAACGCAATAATGTCCAGTCGCAGCTGTCGTTCCAAGCGCCGAGACGAAATTCCAAAATAAATACCTTCTCATCAAGTTTCTGTTTACCTTACGGACTTGGAAAACGTGTTCAATCATCTCCTGTTTCTACTACACCTGTCCCACACTCGGTAAGAACTTATAAGAAATGAGACTCTTTGAATTCAGTCCAAAATCACTTTTCAAAAGCATTGTGGATTGCGGAATTTTCAGATCTCGACGACATGATTTTAAATTGCCTTGAAATGATGACTTTCACTTAAATTTTTCTCTTGATTTTATGTGTCTTTAAACCAAGTAAAACCACACTTATCGGATTAGATTTATTTGGGTGGAGTTTCATTACTTTGGTAAGCAACATATTATTTAAAGTCTTGAATATGTGAGTCGCAAGCCAGTCACAAGTGAAGTAAATATTTCAATGATTCCATCACCGGTCTTATGAAAAACAGCTAAAAGACTTGAATAGAACACCCAGCTTCGACCTTTTCACAATCATAATCCTTAACGAACTGTATATATGAGCGCTGCGTAGCAGTCCCTATGAGGGACAACACAGGTAATTTACAGCGCAGCATAACACATGAAACACTTGTCTTGCTGGAGATGTCTACCACACTTATGCATGTTTGTTTTAAACTTCACAGAGTACATTGTAATGCCATTGGTGATTTCTTGGGCCATGTGTGATGCCATGCTTTGTGACTTGAAGGTTATCGTTCCTAATTTCAAAATCCACTTAAGTTCTCTTGTGATTCGTTGAACCTTGAAATCATCGCAACATCTATCGCTTTGTTTTGTCGGCTCCTATTGTGTCTCGTGTGGGATCGATCGTACAAACAATAGACCCGCGATGACACGATACCACAGAATGATATGTGTTTATTCATCCGGACATTTTAATTTCACCCGAATTAATGAGGGAACACTTTTTGTGTTTGTAATTTGACACCGATTCTGGTTGATAATAATGTCATCTTTTTGCGAGCACGCTACCCTACCCCTCTTCGATATCTGTTTTGTAGTTTTGTGTGTAATTAATTCTGGTACTACTGTTGTTTTGAGTAGTATTTTCGTATATTGCCTGCTAGATATTGACTATTGATATCAGTTGAAAAGGGTAGATTATAGTCAGGTTACTTTGTTGCCAGCGATCGATATAAATCAATATTTTACGTAGTGCAAACAATGTAGACTGTCAATGTATATCTTGAAGCTGATATTCATGTTCAATATTGAAATCTTCCATTTCATGAAGTGGGTTGCCTTTATTATAAATAATAACTTTCGGAATCGTGCCTTGTATTGGTGCAGAGTTGAGAGTTTTCTATGATTTCATTAATTGCAAGGATATTTTCCAGTGAAGTTTTGATTAGCTTCTGTTTTGCATGGTGCCGAGTTGGCTCTGACTCACCCACTCACCCAAGACTTTAGTCTTCATAGTAAAGAACTTGTTATAATAATTAGTATGAATGTGAAGGTGCCTCTTCCGTTGGTCAAAGCCAATATTCAGGTGGAGTATTACTGCATTATTATTTTAAGTGAATACTATGGACTCCAATTTCTGTGATCCTATTTGAATATTGTTTATGTAAGCCATTACATATAAGCAGTCATGTAATGACCTGAGTTAATGATTCAACAAAAATCCTGTGAAGAAAATATTCTTTAGTGTAATGAAGTCTTTTGTATTTTAAAAAGTTTTCTCTAAATTCTTTACTCAGAGCTCCTTCCATAGTGGACCTCTTGAAAGTCTTCAGTTGATGAGCGAGAATCAGCAAAGAGCTGCTAGGCAACAAGCCCGTTTTAGTGGAAGTCCACGTCCACAGAGAAAATATATCGACAGACAGAAAATGAAGATTCTCAGTGAGTATATAATTGTTATGGAAAAATTCTCATTTAAGGTTTTTCATTTCATCCTGTATCAGCTGTAGTTCCTCGTGATATTAAGCTTGTTTGTTGAGGGTTGAGTGTCGAGTCCTTAAAGCAACTTTTGGGTAAAGGGTCAACAATATGAGTGAAAAAATTGTGTAACATATTTGTAATGTAATTACCTGTTTCACTCGCTCATATTGCCAACTTTGTAGCCTTCAGCACTTCAGCACATGCAAATGTTTGGAATCTCAATTATTTCACCTTTTTAGAACCGTTGAACGTGTCTAAAACCCAAGGAAATATTACGAAGTTATATGACATATCTACCTCTGAATTGTGAGTATAAATAAACGGCTACTAATAAATTAAAAACTTAATGCAGAAAAAAAACATTACTGGCAGGTTTTATATCAAAATTTAATTAGTTAGCTATTCAAAAACAGCAAGAACTATTTCTCTGGTCTCAAATATCATAATCACAGTCTCCCTCCAGAGACATGTGGGCGACCAGGGGCATCCGCTCCGGCTTGTCCAGGGAAGGTCGAAGAAATTAAATGAATATACTTCCACTCTCATATACTGCTTAGAAATTACGTCTTAGATTGGTAATTCAATGAGAATGAAAGATAATTTAGTCTTAATTAAACCGAACAAGTAAAAGATTGCCGTTTCAATGTTGTACTAACTAGCTGCCACAGCGGAGACCCATGGGCAAGATGTAAGGAGCACAACGGGTTGTATGTTTTCGAAACAATACGTAGTCATGCACCTTAAACCCTTTGCACAAGGGAAATTAATATCTGTATGTGTGCACTGTAGATGATTGATGATGGTGAAGAACTATGTGATGAAAAAATCAATAGTTTTACTGGTTCCGTAAAAAGCACCAACATTCTTGTATATTTGTCTTATGTTTAATGTTACCTAATGTTTGTAACTTTTTGATCAGTTTCATGATTTACAATGGCAGTGATGAAAAATTCCTTGTATGTAAGCCCTGGTAATAAGCCGGTGTATGGTTGCATATCGTATTTTCATTGGGTAACAACACACCAAAGTAACCCAAAATACTAGCGCCACCCGCTTCTTAATTTCTGGAACTCCGTTCCCATCTACGAACACTGATTCCAAATTGCTTCGTTTCCATTATAAAATATTGTAATTGGGTGGAAGTATCTGAGTTAAGAGATTACTATTCCAGTATTTCATGTAAATTGGATGTTTTCTTAGCTATGCCTTACTAAATGTCCAATCAGTCAACAGATGTTACGGTGTTCACTTTTATCTCATGGTGCTTCTTAAATTCACCACTGTTCCAGGAGCGATAGTTTTCGAATAATCTTCTGTGAACACTTCCACCTCCTAATGCTGTGTAGGATGTAATCGTATATCCCTATGTTGCATATGTACACCCGGCAAGGCTGTTTTTTTAAAGTCTGTTCCTTCCCGCCCTGAATTAGGATTACATGTAGAAGTCATACCAACTCTTATTATTATTACAGTAGTGCTCTTGCTTTTGTCTTCTTCTCCACCTGACATTCTTGTTTAACAGTAAGAGCCATATTTCGGTAATGTCATTGAGGATAACACAGCAGTCAATTTTTATCATAGATTATAGTGAGCTGAAGATGATATGCTTAGCAGCAGTATAGAGCAAAGGTTTCCAAGCTTCATAGCACTGCAGAACCTTAAAGTTTGAATAATTTGAGTTTTTACTTAACTCCAATATGAAGTGTGCTCAAAATTTGGAAATATTATATTGCAACATTGCAATATCACTATAATGGAATTCAATATATAGTATATAAAATAAAAAAAGTATGTATCATCAAACATATTTATTCACATTGTACAATCTCCAATCAAACTGTGTGTCACAGGGAACTAAACTAACCGAATCTGTAATGTTTGGATTCATAGTAATATTGTGCAGGTAAAAATAGTTAGTTTTGTTTGAAACTATTAAAGCAGTCTATAGGAGAAAAGTATTCGTTATAGAGGTAATATTATTTGATAAATTAAATTGACTTCTGCTTAGATTTCCTTAGAAGTTTTTTGAATTTTGACTTGTTTTATTACTTACATTACAGTGCTGTTATTTAGTCAGCGATTTTGCTGTAGAAATGTATTTCTCAGTGTATCATACCGGTTTGTACAGATGATGGTTTTAATCGAATATTCCAATAGCTTTTGTCGTGAAATGGGATCTTGCTTGAGTCTCATCAGAGAGTATGTTCACATTCACAATTTTTAGGACTTTTCGATAGTTTAGATATTATTGTTGCTCTCCCAATAGCTGGTTTATCAATCCGTCAATCTAAAAATTAGGGTGAGATTTATGGTTATTCAATTTCTCACTACCTCCACCAATTTCTTTTCCATGATTATTGGAAAACCATTCTATTTGTGATTCTCCTTACATGACTGAATGTCGTTTCACAATGTTTTGTCCTTGGGCTTTATTCTATTGTTCTGAAGATGTAAATGTAGACAATCCCGCCGCTTTACAATTCTGCTGACAATCACTCGACATATTCCCGAGTCCAACAGGTCACATGGTGAAACATGATTCAAGCTTAGCTTGAAATCCCATAATTTTTGGACCTTTTTCCTGAATTCTCACCCCTTCGTCTTGCTAGTCGATAATGCCTGATCTGTGCGCAAATTAGAAAAACATACAATCTTAAATTTCCAGTTCGCAGGTAGCAGTACAAAGTTTCCTTGACTTAGACATGTCTCTGACACACACCATTAACCAAAAGGAAGTGGTGCCTTAAAGGCTTGTAATCACGGTAAACCTTAATACATTTAAATAAGAAGTCGTCCCGAGATCATGTTGATGTAAATCAGAGGTTGACCCTATAGTGATGTTCAGTGTTTTTTCTAGTAGTTTTCTCCCGGTTTGTTAACTTTCTATAAATCCACAGTAGGGCTGTAAAAAACCAAACAACTTAAGAGTATTGAACTATCCATTGTTTCTGGTCACATTCTTAGAATTTAAGGGCCATTTGGATTGTTCACTTTCAAGTTTAGGTGCTTGGTTCTATTGTTTGCGTTCCAGTGCTTACATAAAAGCCTTCTCTTTTTACGAATCCCTACCCTAACTGTGTGCAGTTCTGAGCGTGTTTTCCTCTGTTGCGATGATACAGAGTTAATTTAATTGTTTTGTAAATTTAAATGACCTTTAAATTTGTTGAGTCAGTATTTTATAAGTAAAGTTTTTAGAGCAAGTTACTCTGGCTTGTCAAAGTTGCTGTTCTTCAACTATTAATTTTCATAGGAAATGTTTGTCTAGGTCTTGATTGATTTCTTCAAGGTACACTATGACTATGTACTTGAATTGAGTTGAGGAGAGTTCAGTTGAAAGGATGGAGTAGTACTCTGCCTTCCTTGACACGGTTTAATTTCTGATTATTGCTATCGTGATTGCTACTAAATTGGAAGGTTTCCAAGTTTTTCGAACTAATTTACATCTTAAACATATCACAATATTCATGTATGTTGATTTTGGTGAATTTCAATTCGTTGAAAATTTGTAAAATTATTGGAAATCACAAATTGCGATCCTGTGATTTTGCAATAGTCATGGAGAACTGATTACACCTGTGAGACAGTATTTGATCTGGATAAGCCAAAGCAAGTTGATGAATTCAAGAGTAATAATGATTTTTATTGATATCATAGTGGCCAATGAACTAAACTAAATTTCTATTACTGATTGAAAAGCAATGCTATTCCAATAATAAGTTTAAACTGTATTTGATTAGTTAATGTATTTTGATGGTTTGGAATCTTAAGATTCCTTTTCCAATCTAGTATCATTCTATATCACAGAATTGTCACTCAATGATATATACTAAATTCTTATACTTTCCATTCATTGATACTTTACTGTACATTGCTCTTAAATGCATATTTACTTAACTAAATGAGTTGTAGCTGAGGGCTAACCAGTCTGATGAGTCTTAAAACTATCTTGTAGTTGTTATACATCCCTCTTTCTTGATTACCAACCCTCATAACATTGGGAATCTAGCTTCTCCATATTCAGTGACCCATAATGTTTCAAATCTGTTACTACAGTATTTGCCACATTTTCTGTACTTACAGAAGATTGGCGTAGCGAGGTGAGGTTCAGTCTTTCGGTCATAGCCTCAGCCCTCTAAGGACCCTCTGTATTGTTTTCCCTTTTTTTCTGTCGAGTGATGAATCCATTCTTCCCTGTTAAACCAATAAGCTCTTGAAAGCCTCATCGTGTGGTGAAAAGTAGAAGTCAATACATCCAGTGGTTGTTTATTTTATTATGTCTCCACGCAAGACCATTTTGTCCCTATTTTTACAGTACAGAGTGCAGAATATTTTCCTTTTCATCGGTTACCAGTTTCAGCTCTTCCTCCTAGATTGTTGCTTGTTCGAGGCTTAGGTATTAAATAAGGTTTATTTGCCTATTAAAATTTGATTTTAGTGACATATATTTGTATCTTATTGAGAGGTCTTGTCTGTTTTATGTTTATTCTGTGGAAGAAAGCTCCCGGCTTGGTTTGTGAGTTAGGGTTTTGTGATATTAAAGCATGTCTGTGTTGACTTGACATGGAACCATTGATAGCATGAAATTTGAGATTCTGCTCCCCCCCCCAGCGCAGTACAGCACCAGTTATTCAATTCATGAGAGCATATTTACTCTTATTATCAATTACCGTATAACACAGCTGGTAATATAGCTATATAATCACAACATTATATTTACTAATACTTCATATAGATATCTGATAATGTGCGAATGGTAATAATACCTAGCCTATCTCGTACTGGGATAATTTATGATAGTATCATGATACTAATTGTTTATCTCCCAGGTGACACAAAATTAGCAGGTGTTAACTCATACATACAACTCCAGAAATCACGGCTTTCTAGCATCACTCCAGCAAAGCTATAATTGAATAAATTATGGCATATAATCCCTTATCTTACCCCACTAGAATCAAATTCGGTTCCAAAGTGTCTATTCTGTCCTCCAGTGATATGGTTAAATGTTCTGTAATCTTTCTTTAGGTTATCAATGATTGTGTGTAAAGCCATAAAGCCAAGAGTAATAGTAGGGGATAATAACTTATCATATCCAAGCTTTGTACACTGAGGTATGTTTACTTAACTTGGGAAACACTGTTTCTACTGTTTACATTCACAAGTCATAATGGCCTACTTCACTGGTTTGTATTGCATTCTCATTTGTCAGTTGCCATCAAAGTAATAGTATCAAATGGTCAGGTTGGTGGCTGTATGGAATATGGTTTTCTAATTCCAGTAGTAGAGCTTATAGACTAATGTCATAATGGTTTCCTCGTTGAAGTTATTACTTTGAATAATCATTGTCCTGCACTTGGTAATTACATTTTGATTTCAATTGCATTTTGATTTTATTCAAACTAGACCATGGTGTTATATGCTCGAAACTTGAAAGGTACGTTTTGAGTTAGATGAGGTATGGAGGTAGGAGCTATCAGAAAGAATCCGTAAGAAATTAACACACTAATTGTAATTTCTGGTCCGTATTCCGCCAGTGAAACGATTATAATTACCAATAAGGTAGGAATTTAACATCAAAGCGAAAAGTGTTCCGTACACATCCGTCTTAAAGACATGATTTTGTGAGGGGTTAGCCAAGATCATATGAATAATTCATACTAGAATTGTGATGCAATTATCCAGAATTTTGCAATAATAACCTGAATTAAAACTGATAATTAGCTGAAATCGTTAACCGTAACACCCGGCCGTTCATAAAAGTTGAAGGAACTATAATACTACGGTGAAAAGAAAAACAATTATATAAAAAACCGAAGTGATCATTTGGCAGAAGAAATAAAGACATAGTAATCTTGAGGTTCTTGAGTGATTTGGCCACAACCCAAGAGTTTTCAATAGCTTTCATTCCTTGTATACGATGAATATGTGCTGGTGTCCACAACAGAATTCCAAAGTACTCTCTGTTTTGACTACAAATGACCCTTGAAATCATTGTAGTGAGAGTCTCATATTTCAATCAATATGTTTGAGAACTTGATTTAAATATGATACCGCCTTCTCATTTTCTTGGAAGTCATGATGTCTGTGTTTTAGTTTATGAAAAATTTGATATACTATCTATAATATATGACTGTCTGGTTGAAATACGTGCCCATATTATTTGACAAAAAACAAAGGTCTCCAAATCCGACCGTCTGCAAGATTTTAATAAAATCAAGTAAAAATGAATAGCTCACTAGTTTCTGTAGTTAAGTACATAATTTTGCCAGAGCATTTGCTGAGTACATTACATGCATTATGTTGGGCTGAAAATAATGTTGAAATACACAGTTAAGGTCTGGTATTCACAGGCCAGGAACACAACTCATACATTCGGTTATGAATATATTGGCAGTGATACTACTGTATTGTGTTATCCAATGGAATTTTTTTTGTGAGGCAGATATTTTGAGACATCTGTCCACTGGCAATCTCTCCTTTAATCAGATTTACTCTATCCATTGTTCAACTTAATCTAGGATTCAGAATAACGGAGATAGATTTACTACTTCTAGTCGGGAACTGCATTTGCACTAGTAATGGTGAAAGACCTTTTGCAATCTCTGTTCTATCCAGATTTCCTCTTTCGACCGTAGAGCGGATTTTCATGAACAAAAGTCACTCGTAAATCGAGAAAGTGGTGTACCTAATTGCGTGGTAGTTGTAGGGTGTTGAATAGCCACTGTTTGCACTTGGGAAATTACCTATCCCTGATATAAAAGGAGGGATCAAAAGTGAGCAGTAGCTAATACGTCTGTGGCATTCTGTAACAATGACTATTGCTAGACTAAAAGCTTTTTTTGATTGTAAAGCTAACACTTTAGTAGTGTATACACTGGGCAAAGGGCTTTATCTGTTGGCCATTCTTGTATTTGTCGTTTGATGGTATTTATTAGTCTTCGGAATGTGCTTGTGGCCCCTTAGATATTCAATGAAAGTTTAAGGTACATTGTAAAAATTTAACTAGTTCCGAAGTGTCGTCCATTAAAATCTCCTATAGGGTATTGTAATGAAAATTATTATAAAAGGGTTGATTCTACTTCTACCATTTGTAAGTTGTCTTGATCATCGCCAGATAGCTGGTGATTTATAAAATAGAATATTCAGATACAAAATTTTCGAATCCTATTCTGTAACCTTATTTGTATCTATATACATGTACCTTGTTATCCTATGCAGAGATTGTATTGTCTTACTGACAGATGTGTTCATAGTTAGTCACCATGGCTGTAGGTAGCAATAGAGAAGCATATTGGACCAATCCCTACCTGGAGCCTGTTGAAAACCGTCCTTTTGTGACTTCCACAGTTAAAACCAAAAATTCAAACCAAGCTGAGGAGGGAAAAAAGCTGACTGATCTCATGCAAAGACTACAGACGATCAATGGCTTGTACGATTCCAAAAAGAATTCCGAAATTTACAATGGCCAAACTTTAACAAGGAATGATCCAAAGCATCCCAAACTCAGGACGGTGGTGATGGAAAAACTGACCAAAAACCGGCCCGTCCGCGACAAACCGAACCCCATCGTGACCCTGAACAGACAGAACAAGCGTATTGTGAGGAAATTAGTGAATACGGAAAAGTTTCTCTTCAAACGAAAAGAAAATTCAGACTCCGATATCATCCCGAAACTTCAGGTAGGCAAGGGCTTGAGCGCTCTCAGACTGAAAGAATCTCGCGCAGAAGACAAAATGATAAGATCAGTGGCGCAAGAGGACGTACCTTACTCTTCCCATTTGTTGTCTTTATCAAGAAGTGAGACGGGACTATATCACGATGCACTCGCATCTTCTTATAAGTATAACATGGTCAGTACCAAGAATGAAGCGGACAATAAACAGTCAGTGAATGACGACTGTGATCATCCTATTCCTCCTAAAGTTAATCTTGATAATGGGATGCTTCCTCTGAACGCAGTACGAAAGAATGGCAAGCTGTATCACCATACCGATAATGCACACGGCCTGCTGGACTTTTTGCATATCAGAAAACCTCAGAGCAATAAGGATCTTCTGACTCAACCTAACAGTCGAGTATATCCGAAAGAAATACCCATCAAGCCTTTGAAAGAATCAAACATTAAGAGAAGAAATAAAAAAAACCTCGAAAAAAAAGATCCTTCTGATCAGCGCTTGTCGCAGCCCAGTCGTTATGCGGCAACGGCTACGTTAGTTGACATGAGCGAACACGCTTCACCGTATAGTACTAATGTAATCATGAATTGCGAAGGCAGAACAGAAACTGAATTGTACAAGAGAAGAGAGAGCTATCTTGTGAATTCTTTGGGGAGATCTGGAAAATGCTCTGACGAAAATGCTCAGCTGAAAACCCAAATGCTAGTGTTTTCGAACATCCTCGATCATGAAAATCCCTCCTTACTACATGAGACCCCTAAAAATAGTGGCTCTAACCCTGATTACAAACTAGGTCTTCAGGATCCCTCTGTATCTGCCAATGGTTATTACTTATCTACTTATCCGAAACAGGAGGCTTCCACGACTACTAGTTCTCTCTCCCAACGCCCTTGTTCCTCACGACTTTCCTACAGTAAAGAAATCAGAGAAGCCTTCAAACGTGCGAACCAGTCTAGTCATAACGATTTCTCTATCCCGCCACCTCCAACACCATATACTTGCCCCGTTAGTTCCACCTCTCTTACTCCCGCCTCTGCTAGCGGAAGGAAACTTTTCGGAAACCTTCAGAAAGTCAGTCTGCGAACCGACTTTATAAAGTCGAAAGAGAGGACGATCGATTCTAGAATTCCACGTAAGGTTCTGGGATTGAAACACGGAAGGATCGCTAAGGATGTTCTCACGAGAGATCCGAACCTTGACACGATACTACAAGGGTTCTCTTGTGTTTCAAACAGCAACAGATCTGGCTCTCCGGCTGTAGAACTTCAGATGACTGAAAAACCTGAAGATAAAAACCGGGATTCCTCATTTCTGGAGAGTAACTCTGAGGATGATAGCAGTAATGGATGCGAAGGGGAAAAAAATTATCCTCCAGATAGCCTTGTCATGAAACAAAACCTATCTGGGGAGGGGGACGGAAGTGTATTAGAAGGTTCGAACGTTAACGGGGTTCTCAGACCGATGAAAACAACTAGGAAACTAGCTCCTTTGATTAAACCTGGGAAGGAATTGTATAAAAGTAAGTTTGTTTTGGCTAAGGCGGAAGACAAAGAAAACAGCTACAAAGAAGTGATCCAGTTATCTTCGGAACCGATCGTATTCACAGTACGTCATCCTGTGTATTCTTCTTCTTTTAGTGAAAAAGATAGGAGCAGAGATGATGTTCTGAAGACTGGGGAGAAAGATTTCGCTGAGAAGAAAGATGATGATAATAAAGAACCGGGAAAAGCGATGCCCAATGGATCGCACATTCCGACCGGAAAACAAAATCAAACGGTGGTTGTGCTCTTTCGATCTTTAAGGGATGAGGCAGGCATGGGCCCGAATGCCAATTATGGCATAGCATATAAGAATTCTTTAAAGATCAAAAAGCCTTCAAGATCGATATCTAATGTGAGTGAGGGTCATCAACTTCAAGAACGAGATCAAACGAATACAAAGGCTGACTTCCGTAGTCGCTATCTTCAGAGTAAAAGTTTTGACCTTACGGATTTGAGGAGCGAAACGGACGCACCTATAAATCAAAGCGACATGAATTTGAAAACGGACCTTTCAGAAGGCAAATGCCAGGTCGGCGATGCTGTTAATGAGAAGGTAGCTCGTCGTAGGTTTAAAGCTGTTATGAAAATCCGCAACGCGTCACAATCTCAATTCGTTAACTTGAAAACGGCCGTAGGAGGTGGATTCAAATCTAACGTTGCTCATTACAGTATGCTTTTCAGACAGCAACAACAGTTAAGAGAGGAACAAGAAAATTTTATAAGATTGATGAAAGAGCAGCATCTGGAAAAGAGAAAATGCGATTCAGAGTACCACGTGTCTGCTAGAGACGGCCCTTCTTATCTATATAATCTATCCGCTGTGGACTTGGGTCACGCCGGCTGTAAATCAGAAACTACGAAAGTTGAGCGTGAAACTGACGGTGACCGAAGTGGGGGTTCGTGCAGGAGCGTTCTGGAACCGAAAAATTACCGAATATTTTCATCCAGTTACCCTTCTATGCAGGAACACACACAAAATCATCTAAGAAAAAAGTCTCTCCCGTCACAAAAGACCCACTACGTGTGGCCCGATGTGAAGAAAAGAAAGTCGTGCGATCCTTCTCGCGATGTTCCTGCAGTAAAATCTCGCTCCGTTTCGACCGACACCTCCAGTGTGTTTTCTTTGAACGCGACCGATATCAATTTTAACCCACATTCGCAGTCGAGAATTAACGTGAGCCCCCTGCTACGGCGTGTTTCCATTCCCAGTAAGATTCACGAAGCCATTGCTCTTAGTGATGATTACGTTCTAAAACAATTTGACACTCGATATATGATGTTTCCCCTGCCTGATATATTGGCAAATTCTCAAGCTTACGAGATGAATAAAAATAGGATTGAAGAAGGGGAGGAGATTAATGAGGTCGAAGTCGCCGATGCATTAGAAAGGGAGGAATTTGAGTGAGTATGGGTTTAGATCGCTAGATATTTTGAAATGAAGATAGAATCCCAATTCCATCATCGGATTGTGAGCTGACATATTTTTCAAAAAATTTAAATTAGTCTGAAAGTTTGTTTGTATGTTTGTTGTTTATCTTGAAACAACGTCATCTTCGCTCAAAGAATCTTCAGCAAATTTCTATCGGGAGCCTGTTTTTTCTATCCAAGCATAGAACCTATATCCACCATATACTGTTTGATAATCGTACCAGGAACATGCCTGGACTATACATGATTTTCGGTTTTTTGCAATATCCCTATAATTTGCGAGTCCGACGTGCAATATAGCAGGTCGCATGATTTTTTGTTGCCCTCAAATTTAGAAAGTATGTGAAGGTGTTACATAGCTTCTATAAGTTAAGAAAACTATGTTTTATATAAACTGTAATATTTACTAACCTCACTTTTTTGATTGTATGCCACAAGTCTTTCTTGTTTCAGGCATGGTGCTTTGTTTATTTAATACAAAATTTAATGTGGCACCTTGAGCTGGTAAAGTTGGACTACCCTGGTATAGGTTAATTTTGTCTAAACTGAACGCTTTGCATTTTTATTCGAATCAGTACTATTACTACTTAGTTGCATATTACAACAAGTAAATGCCGTTCTGATTTTTTTCAGTTCTGCTGCCATACTGCCTGACCCCGGTACCACATCCTACAGATTGACACATGATGTATCGTTCGACGAAGGTTCTAGATATGGATCGATGGGACACAATGGTGAAATACATATGATGAAAGGAAAAGAAGACTCCAGAGCTCATCTTGGCTCCAACAATATATCACTGAAGTAAATTCAAAACTCTTATTTAGACCATTTAAGTCCTTGCCTAATTATAATTTGTTTGACTGTCTTGCGAAGGTACGAAGGAAAGAATACCACCCTTCATCACTTGAATAATAGCAACAATAATGTTGCATCGAAAGAAACTGTTCCCTTATCATTGATAAGGCTGGAAGAAGGATGTAAGTACTTTTATGTTCACCTAAATCTTAGATGTCTCTATGATGATGTCATTTATCAAATTCAAAACAAAATAATGTAACAGCTATATTCCTGATTACTGTAGAATAAGACATGCTTGCTTAAAAGCTAGCATATCAAATTTATTTAATATTCATTGTAAAGAAATGGATACATCTAACTATAGTCCTTGGAAACCAGTACTCGTAGGGAGTCAAAATCCACTTCCTATAAAAGCAGTTCCCAAGCTGAAGAAGAATTAAGTACCAGTCACAGAATAGCAAGATATTATAATGTTGAGAAAGTCGGTGAAATATTAACTAAGAATCCGCTGTGTTTCAGGAGTCAAATGTTTTGTATATGAGTAAGGGTCAAGGGTTATATTTTTTTTGGATGTCTTTGCTGATGTACCGCCTATTTATAGCTTAGGCTACCGATTGTTTAACCAAACTCTTTTTCATATGGAATTTTATAGTCCAATGTCAAATTCATTGCATTCTTTAACGTATTATGTTAAAAGTTTGAATATGATCGAGCAAAATTTTTATTCAATCTTGCAAATACTAGAAACATGTATATCTAAAAACTTGATATTGAACCCTTTCTAAAAAATGTTATCTTAATTCTTAGCTGATCTGCCACTTGCTGCATCTTCCTCATCTCCCGTCATGTCAAGTGCCATTGCTGCTTCCACCGGATCATCCTTTATTCCTCCTCCGAGTGCTTCCAGGTCCCAACAGCAGAACCAGACCGGGACTCTGGCCAGTGGAAACATGATAGCAACGTTTCGATTTCACAAAGAGAAGCAAAATTGGAATTACAGACTTGGAGGTAAATATTTCTTTTCATAATTAAGTTACAGCTGTGGGTTGCTGCATTTTGTATATTTACTGCTATAGCCACATAGCTTAGTTGTGTCAAGATCCATTAATTATGCATGATCATGAATGACTATGCCTGAAGCTGAATAATGTTTTCTGTTGCCTACGGCCATAAATAGAAAACTCGTGAATAGAAAAGTACAAGAATCATGCGTAATTGGTTCTTAGGAGAACTGGATGATGGTTTTGTAATAAATTCTTAACTACAGTTGCTCTAAAGTATGCTATTACTTGAACTATGTCTAAGTTGCAAAATTTTAAATTGAAGCTATAGTTATACGGGATCAGACAAATTTACAAGAATTATTTGCAGATTTTTACGATCTTAATTGTTTAAGGAATAGGATATTTCTTATTCATTTATGTTCCATAGCATTGCAGTTTTTTTCATTGTTTTTTTGATGTGCAAGTTTGTAACTGATACTATGTTGAGTTAATTGAGGTCATAAATGATGTCAAAGAAAAGCCATTAACGAAGTTTAATCTCCATAACTATAATTTAGTTTTAATAAATCAGTTCCGTATTCAATTATTACTCACTGCATGTTAGATTTATCCATCAACGGAGGAGGTTACTATACTTCAAGTTCTATGCCCGCTATGGCGAAACAAGAAAACAACTCTGTTGGCCCTTTGAGTGTAGGCCAAATGAATAACACTGTGAGTCAAAGAAACACACAGACAAGAGAAAGAACCAGCACAACAGCTAAGTAAGTTGGTCATGAAATTAGATTAGAATTGGGTATAATATCTTGTGTGTATATCTACTCAGATTTGCCAGACTTCAAATGCTACAGTTGATTTTTTCTTCATTGAACAGATAAATTTTATATTAAATTTTTCTTAACATAATATTTTTATAAATTCGAAGTTTATTGATTGAACTGATACGCCTGAAAATTTTACACGGCATCAAAAATTCCATTTGAAAACTCCACTGCAACATTCAAGGAACTGTTATTGCTGCAGTTTTGTGTCAGACCAGGTTTTAATCAATAAATTCAAGATCCTGAAAGTCATTCTTATAAGAAAGTATCCCATGAGATCTCCGCCTTTTTAGTCATAGAGAAATAACGTACATAGTTTTTATCCAGAAAATTTATTAATTGGAATCTATGTGTTTTAGGTCCAGATTGTCAAGTAGATTTTCCTACAAAACAGAAAATCCCACTGGTACTCAAGGTTCAAAGGAATACTCATTTCAGGTGATTTTATCAGGGTATATTTCTGCAAATATCTGAATATACTCATCATAAATACAGTTGTAGTGAAGTCGCGGTACACCTATCAGTTTATTGGAACGGGTCTTGATCGTTAAATGAGGAGCGAGTGACTTGTTAGACCTGTTAGACCTGTTAGACCTGTTAGACCGGTTAGACCTGTTATCTAAGCGAAACAAAGTTTTTTTCAACTGATGCAAGGAGAATTGTTGCTGTATATTCTAGTGTATCTCTTGCGTATTATAGAAATTAATGTTAATATGAGGATGACGTTTTAACAACTAGTACTGGACTTCATGCAACACTCTAAAGCATGTTTTTAAGTGTGTTTATTGATTAAGGATCCATGTATAACTGCTCCACCGTCCTTTCAACAACGACTCACTGACCTGAGCTTGCTGGAAAGTGAAACATTAAAATATGAAAGAAACAGAAAATTACGGCGGAAGAAAAATCAAGACAAAGATCCCTGAACTTTAAAGTTTCATTTCAGCTAAACGCTGGAATAGCAATATATTTCGTCTTTTAAAGTGTTATCTTTCTGAGAGTATTTCTTATCATTGTGAAAGCTGATACCAAACTTTACCACACCATTCGTTATTCAAATTTCAATTCACTAGTATCCAATTCAGTTAGTATATTATAAGTTAATCGAATTTTATTGTTGGAACACAAAATAGAATATTCAATTAAACTCGAAACACTTTTCTATTCCAACACATATAACTGTGGTATACTTTGAATGAGATATTCATTGATAGCTCGGCAAATTGAAATGATCATCATCGCTATAGTTATTTAAAAGCTGCTTTGCATTCCGAAATAGATATACTCCACCTATTTACATATATATCTACCTACCCTCCATGTATCTGTCCTATCTTACTGAAACCTGAGATTTTGAACTCAGATAGATTCTTCTATCCAACAGTTTGAAAGCGGATAAAATATTTGAAGCTTTTTTTGAAATTTGCAGTAAAACTTTGCATATGCGGGATGTTCCAGAAAGGAATTACAAATAATAATGAAATACATATATAGTTAAATTCAGATATATGAATACCTATATCTGAATGAACATCTAGCGAAGAATAAAATATTAGGTGAATATCATAGTTCATATTACTTTTGTTTTGGTAATTGTTTATGAAACCATATTTCTTGGCTTCAGAATATATAAGGTTGGGAATAATTATTTAAACTGTTTATATTGTAAAGCACATTGATTCAACTGGATTCTTCATTATGTTTGTGCTAGATCTTAATAGACTGCTAAATTATCTTTAGAAGAGGTTATCATATTTCTTTATAACAGTCCTATTTTTGGAACATCCTCTATTTCCTGCGGCTATTATGTGGGTTTCAGCTTTATTAAAGCTTTTATATGAATAAAAGCACTCGGAAGTCTTAAAATTTGCAGAATAGTGGGTTGTAGGAACCGCTTTCTTGAGTGTATGTATGACCGATATGAAAAATTTCACTACACCTACACTACAATAGTGTAACCGAAATAGTACACCGAAATCTTTTTTACACCGTTCACTGTTGGGTTATGCTATCCAATCTCAAATTTCATTGAATTTCTTTATCCAAAAGTCGACAACACACGCTGTTTAAATTACATATATTTATATTGCACAGTGATTCATCACATTGCTTATAATATACAAGCTGTACATCTTATCCTCACTGTTTTTGTTGTTGTCATTGTTCAATAATTATTTATTTGTTCTGTTTTTTCCACATATAGAATATTTTCGAACTGTTTTAAAATTTCATAATAAACAGACTGATTTAATTTCCATCCTGATATTGAATTCCTGGTTCACACGTACTTGGTTTCCATATTTTTAAAGGAACATGCAACTGCTTTGACTGTTATATTTTTGCTGTTTAGCACCCAAGCGATCGTGTCCCCCGTACCTACATACTTACTTACAGTTCTTGCGATTTGGTCTAAAAATTCACATACATTATGTGGACAGTTATTATGTTTGAAAGATTTATGTGTCCTGATAGTGCACTTTATATTCTTTGCAAAATATTGTCCTCCAGATGGCGCAGATGAGCAATTTTCATGTGTTGCACAGAAAAATTCACATTTCACATTTTGGGTTAGCGACTTGCGCTACGGTGTGGTTAGAGGCGCAGATATCGCGGGAGCGGCGGCGCTGTGAAATCTTCGACGTATACAGAGCGTCAAGCAACGTTTTCGGCGTGTAACGTGGCCCTAACATCACGGGAGCAATGGCGCTGTGAAATCTCCGGCATACATGGAACGTTGAGCAACGTCTTCGGCGTGGTTCGAGGCGCTGACATCGCGGGCGCGACGGGTCTATGCATATAATAGATAAAGCCAATATTGTAAGTTCGAACGATGATGTTTGAACAGATAACAATCCGGAAAATAGCTTATCCCGTGTTTGAACTGATATTCAGCAAAATATTTATTTGTAGGGACTTATTTCCATAATCATATAGCTGCATATAGTTTTTGCTAAAGTATTAAAAATATTCACTTAACTCGTTGCTGTCCGCGACCGGCGGTTTATTGACCTATGCATTCAAAAATCACCACGGTTCACTAGCTGCAATCTTATTGGCCAATTTTACGTGAACTTCCGGGTTAATATTTTTGACACACCCATGCGTATTACTATTAATGGGCGTTAGTAGAGTTACTCAGCAAGCCGGTTTATTTATAGACCATTTGAATAGTAAACAGTTATCAATCCATATAAGAATGTGTCCCATGTAAGAGAAATAAATAGTCCGTTGAAAGAAGATACGTTGAAGTCTTAGAATTTTGTCCGTGTAGGCTCTAGTTGAAAAGGCAAAGTGTTTTGGGTGCTTGAAAGTGTTTTGTTATATCCTTTGTTCTTGCGTATTCCGGTAAGACTAATATTGGGAATGATATGGTTTTGTCTGAATAATAAGCTTGAAGTAACAGATACATAGCTAGAGAAGGGGTGGTAGAAAAGCTGTGTGACCGAGATTTGCGCACCCAGAATTTAACATTCATGTGATGACGTCACAGGAATACAGAAAAATATCTAAATCAATGAAGAAGAAATAAAAATATTTTGAAATGAGGGTAAATAGTATTCTGCTTGTCTCTATTCAAGAGGAGAATGATTGGCAGTATTGTGCCTCACCCTTGGAATAGCGGACCAAATTATAAATATGTCTGGGTAGAATGAACTTGAAACTCAGTTTAAACACCCCCAAATATACAAGTTCCGATACATGTACTTCTCGACCTGGATCTGCTGACAGTACTGTGCCCCCCCTCTCTGAAATCAATGCCCTATGGGACTTTCCAGTGGGCTTAATGATACAGTAGTGGCTACTTGCCCACTCCAAAATAACATGGCATCTGTTACATGAGATGTTGCATTTGTTGCTGAGCTCAAAGCTAATTAGAATACAGAAGTGATGGGAAAATGATAAATCTCTCATCCCAACTCTATCCCTCAACTCCCACCGATTAGCTTCCCTGTGTAGCTTTAACCTTTCAGCCTCCTACCTCATTTTAGTATAGTTTTGTTTATGCTTGCAATCTGGCGAGTGTCTGTTTGGTTTTCCTAATGGTTCCATAACCAACTGTGAATGTGTTGATATCAGGAATTAGTTTTATGTGATTGTGCAAAGACATAGAAACTTTAGTTGTATGTATAAATATTGAGTAAAGTTAGTTGTACAATGCTAACTGACTCTGTTAACACTAATATCACTAATAACAATGATATCATTACCATTAATATGACTAATAGCATTAACATAACAGTAAGGGTCAATAATATTAGTGTTCTTAGCTTTCGGAGGATGTAGTTATAACGATCAATGATATCGGTCCTGTTGATGGACGGATATGATATTAGTGCTTAATGATATCATTGTTATTAGTGCAGATATTGTGCATGAACATCCATAATCTATATGATTCGATGTGAACATTATTAACAACATGTATTAATTCTGGTATGTTTATTTGTCGACACAGACATAGTACCAGTGTAGGGCTACAGTTATGCTATTGTTACTTGATGGTCATGGAAACCAGCACCAAAGCTGCCCTAAGGCAAAGATATGGTGATCTTTCTTCAGTTTGAAATGGAGGACGATGGCCGTAGGAACAGCAAAAAGGTACAGGCAAAGCTTTGATTTCGAAATTAATTCTTGCTGCTATTTGTTAACCGATTGAGAACAGAAAGACCTACAAACAGACTCGAATGCTTGCCAGTGTCGCTCTGCTGAGCACGAGGGCTATTTACCTTTTTTCGCACAGAGGTTCAGATGCATACCAGAATAATGCATGAAAAAAAATCGGAACTGGATCGAAGAGACTCAAATCCTACTTAAAGATCGTTTTAAAATATATAATCATTGTGAAGCTTTCAAACCTGAATTGGTTGGGTCACTCACTCTGCTGGCGACTGTATATCTGAGTGAATGTTATCTGCCTCAACTTCTTTTACAGTGTTACATTCCTTTAGTGAATCGTGACACAACCACATTAAAGACACAATACAACGCTGGCGAAATACTATTATGTTATGCAGTACAGTATCATAGACAAGATTGCGAATAGGCGAAACTAGCATAGATGAATTGTGAATAGGTACGATTTTTCAATTGTTATTGAACGCGGCATGCTATATACCGGTATTCCTTTCAGATGTAACCTGACTTGGTTAATAAATATGAAATTAATGTTAAGCTATTAAACATGATTAGGCCAGGTTACTTATAATTTGTTGCTGGTGTATGTGTGTGAATGCTATCTACTTCTTTTATTTGATTGGTTTAAATTTTTTCATTATGTCACAGTTTCACAGAAAAATGTTATCTTGGCTATTTATTCTATGTGATCTTAGCTTCAGGAATTTAAAAAATCAATGCTGTCATATTATTCTGGTAACTGTGGCTCTTACTGAAAATGGAGGTTCAAAACTAAACAGATACAATTCAACTTGGACTTAACCTTATTTATGAAGTCTTATAAATTATATTTCAGGTCGGAATATTTAAAAGGGTGTTTTCTGGTGGTCGTCCCTCACCTTCAGATTCCCGCCGCAAATATGTTGGAGGAAGTCCGCTCCTGCCGAGGGAAAGGAGACCTCTTCGTTCTGTACCCTTGGCTGGTCCCCATTACCGAGTTGAACCAGACGTCCTTGTTTCTAGTTTTGTTGAAAAAGAGGCAAAGGTATCAACACTGGTTGATTTGGTTAACATTCCTGTGATCTGATCCACAAACGTCACTAAATCAAGTTTATGTTATTCTTTCAGTATCTTGGAACTGTTATGAGTATACCATGCGATTTTGATCCTTCCAAGCGTGCTGCATTACTTAAAATCATAGATGAACAACGAGTAAGTCAAGTTTTTCGATTTATTATCTAAAGTATATCGGAATGCCAGTATATATATATACCAGTACCTCGCCCAAAGCTGCCCTGTTATAGCGCTCGTCAGCAACTCGAGTCCTGAAGGGGGAAAATATTGCCAGTCTTGACGTCCTAATAAATTGTTATCGAGATGTTCGAATCTTCGTCGATACCCTACGGATATCACTCTGTATTGTCCCCCACCCGGCTTCTCTATGTTCATGTATCGTTCTGAGATGCAGCTCTTATACACAAATGTTATAATGACCTCATTTAGTACTGATTCACTTAGCTCTTTATTTTCATGAATGTATCCTGAACATTAAGCCAGGTATTGCTGTATATAGGAAGTTCAATATCCTGATTGAAGTCCGTGTTTTTTGTGTTGCATGTGTGTTTTTATGTGTAGGGATATCAATACAGAATTTATTGCTAAAATTCTGAACATAAGAAGTAAATTCAAAGTGAAGCTTTTCCAGAAGTTTCACAATTCTTACACTGTGCAGATTTAGGTTTGCATAGTATTTCAATATACAGTATCTTAGGGGGGGGGCAAAAATTATGAATGCCAATTAGGTGAAGATCACTTTTGAACTTTGCGAGATGGTTACTGTTGTTAGATACTAATGCTTGAACTTGTGCGGTGGAAAAACTGTTTCCTAAAAGAGTTCTAAAATTTCCAGAAATGTTAAGATAACTAGTGTTATGCATATAAAACTATCTAGGAATAAATACTTTAGTATGTAGTTTGTGAGACGGATAGATAGATGGACAGAGACCGATTGTTAAGTTTTATAGATATACTGTTAAGGATTTAGAGAATATCTTAATAGAATTACTGAAATTTTTCCGATCAGTAGTTGCTATGGGTATTTAACCATTCTTTTTGTTATGAAGCTTGTATTTACCTTATAAAGTCATGATGAATATGTATTTTATTCCTGGACACTTAACAGTGTTCTATTGTTAGTAATAGAATTTAATGAATTTTTCATGAATGTCTACTCTAATTTCGCTTTTCCAGGCTTTGAAATTGATGCCTCAGACACTGACCTACAAAGATGATGTAATTGTCAGTTTTTCCGTCCACAATATCAACCTGTGCGAAAGAGACGGTGAATATTGAAAAAAAAATCATATAATAATTTACAAACTAGAACTGAACTTTCATGAAATATATTCCTTTTCACAGGAGAAAAGTTAATACACAGAATGCAGACGCACAAGATAGCTGCTGTCGGATATGCGAGGGATGACAGTTATCATTTAGTCTTCATTAAATTTGGTAATTCAATATATTTGATGTATTTAATTCTAGTTTTATTGATTGAACTAATGTACTGGTATATCCGCCAAGCTTGCAATTTTGGATTTTCTGGACACAGGCTAAATATATACTTATGACATAAAAAGAAAAAGGCGAAGTGAATTAAATATACAACAGATACAAATTAATAAATTTTTGAAGCAGGCTGTTCACTGATCTTTAATGTCCCTTGGAACTTTCTTCAAAAGGGAGTAAAAGCATGCTAAAATGAGTTTTCATAGATGATGGATCTCTTTTTATTACTGGTGAGAAATTATTAAACACTATTAATTTCAATTCATTGGGAGTATCCCAGAATGGAATGGTTTGCGATTCGAATCTCAAGGATAGCAAATTCTATTCTAGATTGTCTCGTTGCTATTTGTTGCTTGGTGTATGCCAAGATTTTTAAGACTTTGTCTGAAAATTATATCGTAGTTAAGCGAATTATGTTTTCTTTATCACAGCTTCTGATCTAGACAGCGGTATGTGTAATCTTGTGGTGCTTTCCTGTGAGACAAAAGTGAGTATATATATTTCTCGTATTCCTTCAGCCAATGTGTCTTTATTATATCATTCGTATTCATGACATAGCCAATCGTGTAAACTGAATGAATATATGTTATCAAAAATAAATAAATAAATTCATAGATAATAATTCCTTCCATTACTGCTTCTCGATAGGAAATATTTAAATACAGAAATTGACAAAAAACATTAGTCTTTGAATGCCAAGTTCAAAACGATAGCGCAATGCAGCAGACAGATGCTTACCACTACATGAGTACAATTCTAATCCTCATGAAAAAAATGGTTTCCCATAATGAGCTCAATGCAGCGAAAATGATTCACGTAACAAGGTTGAACTAAATGAGACCATATTGGATAAAAATCAAACAAAACACTATTTATAGACCGCTTGGATAGTTATATAGACCCCCAGGGGCCGATATCACCATTTAGTTCGACCCTTGATCTAAAGGAACATAATTATTGATAATAATACATTTTTATTTCAATTTGAAGCTCAAGTATGGTTGGAGGGGAGAATAGATTGGCCATGGCAGTGGATCATAATTGAATCACAAATTTTTTCTAAGTCATGAAACAATTATAAGTATAATGCATTGCTTTGTTGGCACTGTCCCATCCATCCATTTTCCCCATCACGGTTCTAACGAGAGAGTTTGCGTACATAGAAAGTAAATAGATTTTAATATGTTGTCATTGATCGTGTGGATTTTTGTTGTTTTATCTTGCTAAGTGTATGACCACTCAATAAAAGTTTTATCCTAATAACATCTCATTCTGTCTGATAATTATTTGTCCTTTCCCCAAACACGGTCTTCAATGAATTAAATTATGTGTCACGGTCAAAAGAATTTGCTTGACAAATAAATGGCTTTGTTTCCGCGTCCGTTTGAATTCATCTGTTAAGAGGGGAAACTTAACGTAAGGTGTATATTCAAACAACATAATGGTGACGTATTGACGACATCTCCCTATATATACAGCTCTCTCTATTTTTGCTCTTTATTGTTGAGTGCCTACTGTAAGAGTAGGTTGATGATTCACCTTAGTTCCTGTTCCATACTCATACTCATTACTGACAAAATATGAGCATTTTCCCACAAATAAGGGTACTTGTATCTTCATATATACTACTATATCACATAGTACTAACTATTATTAAAAGCTTCTACTAGTATTTTCTATGTAGTGTCAATGCAATTTTTAAACTCTATACATATACTCTGATGTAATAGATAGTGCCCATGAACCTAGAGCAGTTGTTTTCAAAGCTTTTCGGGCCACTAAAATGCATGCCAAATTTTCGAAGTGGGACATCTACCGTGGCGATCAAATTGTATTTAATAACCTTTTTTATTGGGTATTTTGGACATTTCCAGACAAAAATTTGCAGCTTTGTTGTAGCAAACTGTTTTTGTAACACTGATAAAAGTATCTTAAATTTTAACAAACTATCCTTGGCTCACCTTTTATTCAAGTAATATATATATAAAATAGTTTAGGAAATAGGACAATCTGAAATTTATGTGCAAAAAATACATTCCCAACATCACTTGCGAATTTTAAGGTCGATATGTTTCATTGGCCGTGCAAGACTATTTATGTTTCATGCAGAGCCACTCCTCAAAAATAATCTTAGATGAACTAATGTACTGTTATTTCATGCCTAGTCAAGCATAGATGTCAATTTTCTTGGCTAACTATTCATCATCAGCTCTATGATAAATTAATCCATATTGCTTTGTGCTATGCACTTTGAATTGCAAAGGCAAACACCCTTCTAGGAAATATTTAATAATAATAATGAATTCCCTAACAAATTTTCATCACATTATACAGCATTAAATGGTTTGTTTCATAAACAGCATGACTTCGACTTCAATTATGCTCATATTCAAGAAAACAGTTAAACCACACTGTTAGGGCTAATCGTGCGCTCAAAGGGATATTCGCATTCAAGGAAATTTAACCGATATTCAAGAAAACCCAAAATTATACCCTTGGGTTGTAAACAATGCTCTGTTTTCTGTATAATTTGAAATCAAGAATTTTGTGTTATATATAGATAGTCATAAATGAGCTTAAATGATTACAGTGATTGATAACTATTAATTTCGATTTACGAATGATGTCATTGGCAAACAAACCCTCCTAAGTAGGAGACCTCTCGTATTTATTGGAAGGGTATTAAAAAAGGATCGTGTAGGAAGCTCTTTGTCATATGGGAATACCAGCCATCTGTTATATCTCTTTATTATTAATATTTAACCCATAAATTCAACATCCTGGGGAGCAACCTCACCGTGAATAAATATTTGTTATTGTCCCGGATCGCTTATATAATATTGTGACACGCGTCTGAGTGATAATTCTGAGTACTTGATGCAAATCTTATAATATTGTCCTAGCAAAATAAATAATACTGATTTTGAAATTTTAATCACCGGTTCAAAACTGTTTGTTTAATATCTCAAAATGATTTAATTTTATGAATTCCAAGTATCAAAATAGAGTATATTACATATTTTATAATGTATATTGTTTGCTATTAAATACATCTGTATTTCAAAGAGTGACAGTTTGGTTTCATTTGAATAACATTCTGAACTAAACTTTATTTGATTTCTTTTGCAAATCTTTAATGTATACCGGCACCACCAAAGCAAACTTTAGTACAATGTTATAAGACTTATTTACTGTTCAATATGTTTTATCGTAGCGTTCCAGCAGATGAATATAACCCAAAACCAAAATCAATAAGTGTTTTCTTCTCTTTAGAATG
The DNA here is from genome assembly GCA_013436055.1 of Halocynthia roretzi. Lineage (NCBI taxonomy): Eukaryota > Metazoa > Chordata > Ascidiacea > Stolidobranchia > Pyuridae > Halocynthia > Halocynthia roretzi. The sequence goes on along the minus strand of QRAM01000084.1, from coordinate 232,392 downwards.
CTGCAGAAGAACTGTGTTCTCTCGCGCAGCAAATTTTTCAGCTGGTTTACACGGCTTCTACGATCGATTTTCTAGATAAATCTATCATGGACGGAGCTCTGACCCCTAAAAATCACTCGTATAGCACGGGTGAGATGTTTACTATTGTATTTCTATCATTCATCTGGTTTACCCCTGAGATATTGGCTGATAAGACCCTTTGGGGGGGGGGGAGTGTTAGTAGTTGTTTGTTTTAGAATGGTAGTAAAATATTCAGTGTTCACATCAAACTTTAAACTTTTAAGTCTTTTAACTTATATATTTGTAACTTGCTATGCCGTGAGGCTACAATATTTTCTCTGCAAATTTCATCCTCGTGGTTTGATAAGTAAACAGAATTCAAAAAATAATAATGAAATATAATTTTTGTTTTATACCAGTACAATAAACAATATCGTTGTGCAATTTCAGAGCCAATTTTGAAATAATTTTCCTAATGTTTCACTTTGAATGTATGTAGCAATAGATTCATTGATAGTCTTTTGAGTAAAAAATGACTCTGCTCGATATCGTCATTGTGAGATAGTGATGAAACTTTAGTCGGTTGTTGGTACATTCAAAGCATAAATATTTGAAATAAAAAGTATGAAGGTGCAGAAAAGAGGGAAAAATATCCTTGGCAATTGAAGACAGCCCATGTACACTCTCATTCATACAAAGTACATTCTCAGGCCACAAGCCCTTGATATTATGTTATGAATTTTATCCTTTATATTTTGAAAAATTTTTTTCAGATGACTCTGATAAAAAAGATACAGCTACTGTGAGTTCTCGAGAACATATTTCTTTGTAAGTGATTAGAAATGTTAAAAAATAGAATAAAATAGTGTACAAGAAAGGACATACAAATATTATAGTTTAATTAATTGTCTTCTAGTGGAATCGACAAAGGAGCCGACTCTCTAAGTTTTCCATCTACCTCTCGCAGCACTGCTGTCGATGCCAACGGACACTCAGGATATCGCTTCAACCTGCCCAGAAAAAACTTTATAGACCCGCTGTACGTATTTAATATGGTGTCTTATATGTCCTCGCACCAATTTAATTTCGATAATGTCTTTTCTTATGACCAAGGCTTACTGTATTTTAATGCTCTTATTAGAATGGGAGGAGATATTACCTTACCCTTTCAACTCTATCCACTTTCATGCTCATCTTCCAGTGTGTGTGATTTATCCAGCCTGCAATATATGAGTTTACCTGTAAATTTTGAACAACTTGTTATACTTATTATTTTGGTTACATTTACAGCTGTCAGTTTTTGAATATGGTAGAATTTGCGTAAAATTATCCTTCACTGTAACCTTTCAATAACTCTCTTTATCCCATACTTAAGTGATTCTGTGAAAGTTCAAAACCTAAGCACTTAGGGGAAGGATTTTATTTCTAGTTTTCCACACTGTATTTTTAGTGCATTTGATTATTGGTTTATCCTACATTATTTTACCATGGTAGTCAATATTATTATTTGGGAAGAATCTCGAAACACAAACGCTTATCACGCCTATTAAATTATCATTGCTGATTTGGGCTGGAATATATGTTACAGGGAGATTGTGAAACACTAACATATATATGTGGTATGCATGATTGTGACGTTATTTAGACTGCAGTGGATGTGGTTTGAATACTTCTCGGAATACCTGTGCAAACAGTATCGACTGTATTGCACTTATATGAATTACAGTAAACATATAAACATACTTTTGCTGATTTTCAAGGCTCGACCTACCTGCGGGTTCAAGTTCCACTTTCCCTCAGTCAACGACATCGCAAAGAGCTCATCGCCATTCCGGCAGCAGCGGCTCGTCCAGTAACAACAATGCAACTCCCGCCACATGTGCCAGCACCACGACGCTTGTCAGTCCAGTCTCCTCCACGCGAACTTTTCCAGTTCATCGGGAACTGCAGCTGCAAGATTATATAACAGTGGTAACTCATTGATGTTATATCCATAGATATACCGTATATACTCCTTCTAGTCAAATCAGGTATAAACAAGTAGATACGGACTCAAGTAGATACGGAATAAATATACTTCACTATTTCGTATACATATTTACTTTGCAATGCAGGAAACGATCAATAATCATAGAGATATACTCCTGAAAATCTGAAAAAGTTATTTACAAGGGAGTGCAATAAAGAAGAGTTACATATGGAAGAGTCCCACCTCCTCAATACTGAATTTCAAATCCTAATCTATAATAAGTATTTATGCCTTGTGCCATCTCTTGTTGATTGATTATTTTTCAAAAATTCTGATTTGTTGATCCAGTGCATAAAACACACAAAATCCTTAAACCATTAATACATATTGTGATTAGTGCTTAGAAAAGGTATGGTTTATGCTTTTCAAGGGTTCCTAACTGATGTATGCATCATTGAACATGCTGAAAGGTATTAAGTCAAGCCACATGCACACAATGAATCTTTTTTCCAGCAGCATAGAACCAATGAATTTTAGAAATTATTCTGAAATAGTTTTAGTAAATTAAATTTAACAAACTATTCGAGAATACTACAGATTCGATGTTAGGAATTTCAAAAATCTGTATTTCACATCCCTAATGATATGTTATAATATCGATTAGAGTTCTGGTGGCTCTTTAAAGCTCATGGGAAAACATAATTGAAAGGAGAAAAGCCAGTAGCAAAAGAATGCTCACACCTATTTCGATATTTATGACCCTATGATCTTATGTTCATTAGTGAGATTTTCAAACCTTTTTTGGAAATATTTTGCATCCGAATTATCCAGTAGTAGTAGTATGATATTGTGTTCGTAACTTGTAAATATTTCTTATGTAGCTGAAGGAGCAACTTACAAAGGTTGAACTGCAAGATTTCGCCGCCTTGCTCCATCAGTTTCGTACCGGTGCGATAAAAATTGAAGTGTTTTGTCAGAAACTTCTTGAAATGTATACTGAAAAAAGGAAATCCCTTCTGTTAGGTATGTGGACAATAGATAATATCTAGAATATTACAGATACACAATCTCTCAATCTGAAATTGCTACAAGGATTATGTGTAGACCAAAGCTTATACTAAACATGACCAAAGGCAACCAACACTTGACCTACTTTTATAATAGAGTCACCTAATTTAGTGCCCCATTTATTGAATAATCTTGATATGAGTGACTAGTAGAGCTGGTGTGAAAAGACCTAAATGAGGATAAAATCAATCAAAATTGGGACCCATAACTGCTGGCATTATTTAGATCATTTATGGGAAAAGAAATAGCGAAAGAAACATTAGACTCTAGCATTATCTAGTCCGGCGAATAAGTTAGACACTAACACTAATTCCCATTTTTAAGCTTGTTACTCAAATATTTGCATAAAATATGAATGAATTCCTCTTCATTTATAGGATATATAATTCATTTTGTATTATAAATTGTTTTATCAAGTTATCAATATGGCTGTGTCCAAGAAATGGATTCTACTGTATTATCAATCACACTACAGTTTTCGTACAACTTTCATTAGAAATCAAGACATTCTTTCTATCTTATCAGGTATGCGTCATTTTATCCCAAACAAGAGTGATTTAACGTACTTCAACACATTTTTAAAGAGCAATGATGTTGAAGATATCGGTTCGTCCAGGTTAGTACTGAAAGAAATATGAAAAGTTGATAAAATAGTAGCATTCCCCGATTACTCTATATTCTCTATACTCTGTGTACAGTAACTCTTACACTGATTAAAATTAACTTGGTTACGCAGAGAGTCAGGTTGATGATGGGAATGTAAAAGAAACTTTTTCCCGTTTCAAACTAATAAATAATAAGCACACGTCTTTCTGCTTTGTTCTCCCTACTGTAAGATTGGTAAGCGAAGGACATTCAAGAATTTATATATATACGAAAATATTGCCTCATAAAATCTCGTTTTCATTTCCATAATCCACCAATATATTGCAATTTCATTATCATCTTGCTATCTTCTTATTCCTTAAGAATCAACAATTCAGGGATCGCTTTAGTATAAGGGGTAGTGAAAATGGAATCTGGTTGAAGCAATGACTATCGGATGTTGGTATCCCAAATTACTTTACTTTATTGACTTTATTACACAGATTTTTGCGTTTATATACTTTCTTCAAAACTTGCTACTTGCTAAGGTAGATTTTCTACCTGGACACATTGTAAAATTTTTAAGTGCAGTTAATAAAAATATAATAATACATCATAAGTTTTAACAAGGCAATTTTATTTCTTTGTAATCTAATAGCTGGTGGGCTCAACCTCCAAATTCCAATGCCTGGACATTCTCTGAAACTGAAGAAAGTACCGCTTCAACATCTGTCAATGCCAGTCACCTCACAGGTCAGTTTCTTTTACTTTTTAATCAATTTTAATTCCAATGTAAATATCAAGGATACTAAAAATTGTTTATACCTTAGTAAAAGATAGGAAAAATCAAATTGTAGCTTATAAAGTTGTATTGTTCAGAAGATATATATTTCCCATGATACTAACAACAAGAAAGAAACTTGTGCTTTATATTACCGTATACAGTCGAACCTCTTGTCATCAATTAAAATTTTTGTCTCAAACTAAGTCTCTGATTTACTTTTACTTCTTCGATAGTTTGAAGTTTTTTGTGATACTTTTCTAATAATGATTGTTAATTATTAGTGACCATCGCACGCCGGAAATACGGTTTCAGGTTTTGTCATCTTTAGTAGTCGACCTACTCCCAGGAACTATTTAAGGACAAAAATCATGGTTCTACTATATATTTCTTCACTTGATTATGATAATTCTTAATGCATGAACTATCACATTTTATTGCTTAAATAATTGATGAACGTGCTCCCAACTAATTTATTATTTGAATAAAAAAATAACCAAAGATTAATTTGTCAGCTGTTTCGCTATCATCCAGCGGGTCTGAGAAAGCTTACGGAGAAGATCTTATAGCCGATTTCGGAACACTCGGCCTTTCTGAAGCATTGGAGTTCGAAGCCACTAAGAAGAGTTGTAAGTAATCAAATTTCGGACAATGTTTTCTGTATATTTTGGCCTGTTATGTAAAAAGTCTTGTACATATATATTCATCCGGGTCCTGACTTTGTATACTTGAAGAACACGGATGATACTGCTTTTTTTTTTAAATAAGCACTACAAGCTTGAAGTGAACAAATTATTATAAGCTAAGGCTGGGTATCCAGCTGAATACTTCTGCTGGTAATTACTATTCTTTTTAATAGTGAATGGTAAACCACCTGAAGAGGATGTTTCCCAAAGCGTCCTCCAACTCGATCCTCCCAAATTCAGAGAAGAAAGGGTGACAGAAACTCACGTGCCTCAAGTTGCTTCTGTTCCTGCAGGATTTGGAGATTCGTTTAATGAGGGAGATGGGTCTTTGGGTAGGTTTTTTGTTTGTTCATATTTAGTTTTGACATTCAATTTCATTACTTGTATACAAACTTGAAGTTGATCTGTTTCGGGACTTTCATGCTGTTCATGCTATTCATTAGCAGCGATATATTTTATATATTGATGGATAAAATTTTGTTCACACTCATAGTTGAAGACTTCACAAGCCAACCAGCAAAGACCAAGGAAAGTCCGAAGAAATCGTATAAGGTAGGATGTTTATTTCAAATTTCGTTTTAGATTTATAACTGCCTGCTTGAACTTGAAATATATACTGTATACATAATAAATTAAATTTTTTGAAATGAGTGAAATTATTGATTCAGATTTTGTTATTAGTATAACCATAGCCCTCTATTCTCTATCATCCAAGATGGACGTAAAATGAAAATTGACGAATGGTTTATTCACAATAATAACAAATTTTAGTTGTAACCTGCTAATTTGTTAGAAATGAGCAGTGCGACCCATACACTAAATATAATATACCATATAAAGGTTTGGAAACCATCGCTTCAGAGTATTGAAAATAATTGCTGTAAGAGTTACAAATAATATTCTTGTGTTTAGTTAAAACCCGAAAGATCAAAAAATTTCAAACCGCTTCATGAAAAAAAAACAACCAAGGAAAAAAATAACATTGACAAAGAGGAAAGCTCCGAGAAACGTCAAGAAAAAGTGACGCAAAAGATCGTTAATGTTAAACAAAAGGTGACGAGGGGAGATTCAGCGAGTTCTGATAACAAGGAGGACTCCGTGTCGTCTGACCTCCATCAGAAGCCCGTGAAGGAACACAGGAAAAAGAAAAAACATAAAGGATCGTCCACCGGTTCGTCGGAGATGTTCGAGGCACAGTTATGATATAAAAATAACTCTCGAATATGTTATTTATTGCAGAACAACTTTCACTTCAAGCATTTAATCTGCTTTTGTGTGTTAAGCGCTTAAGATGTCTGTTTGTTGTCCGTTTTTCATCATAGAGAAAGCTTTGTAAGGCAATTACCCTATTGTTATATGTCATGTTTTGTTTATTCCAAAGTTTTTCTTTACTAGACCTGTAGCGTTTTATTGATTTCCCTTAGCAATGATTTTCCAAACTGATACACTATGCTATTTACATGAGCTTTGCTTGTATATACCTATAATTCATATTCTATATGAGTCAAATCATGTATTTTGATATCTGTATATATATCAAATCTAGAAATTTCTCTAAGACAGTTATATTGGAAATAATTGGGATTGGTTTGTAAGTTTACTATTGAGTAATACTCTCTCAGGAAAAATTCACATACGTCTTGCAAAGGGTCATTCTGATTCTGAATGTAGTGTTCTATATCTATCTCCCCTGTACCAATGGATCTGAATCCAAATGAAAAGATGATTGTGTTTAATTAATGGAGTGATTCTCCAGATATTTAAAGAACTATTTTGCTCCTTCAAGTATTCCTGTGAACACGCTTTTCAAACTGGATCTATATCAGATTTTTGAATGTTTCTTCGTCTGTCTGTTCTCGAAACACACCCACACCGTTTTATACCTATGAAATTTGGCGCAGCAGCTGTTCATAATTAGGAAGTTTTTGTGGCATCCTTCCTGTGATATTCTTGTTATTTTCATCTAAAGGTGTTAAGATTATAATGAAGGTTTTTACTTTACCTTTACCTGGAATGTTGGTCAATTTCCTGATCAAATGTTTCTGTTAGTATGTATATGGAAGATAAACCGAACAGAGAACCTCGAAATGACCAGTTTTGTCTATGAAACATAAAATTAGAATCTTGATTTGTTGAAACTGTTCATATTAACATATGACTTGTGAGATGAACTGAATGTATTTTGAATTCAACATATGCTATCAAATAAGATTGATTGGTTTAAAACTTAACAACATTGAGATTTTAGATCGACTGACCCTTGTTACTGAATCTGCTTATATCACCGCTTATTACCCTCCCAGATCACAGCGCAAGGGCCAACCAATATTTTCGACTGCGGGAACCACTGGTCTGTTGCAACAAGAAATACCATTGCTGAATCATTAGTATAATCTATTGAAAATTAAGTTGAAATTCATTTTTATTATTTCATCATTAAATGTTTATGTTGTTTATTTCTACTGGCATCAATTGAGGAATGTGTGTAATGATTTTGTTAACTCACTATCTATTCACACAAGTGCATGCTGTAGGCCTCACAATATAACATCTATTGTAAATTTTACGTTCTTCACTAGATTATATACTTTCTTTGTGTCTCACTTTATCAAGCAGTTAATCTGTATACTCTGCTTTTATCTATTTTGTATTGCTTTCCATCACGAGTCGCAATTTATTTATTGTTTTGTACTCCACCGCGATTCACTTTTATTTTGAACTGTTTACCGATTTTCACCTGGTGCTTTTTATGGCGAGTCTTATCATATGCAAAGTTGTTTTAGGACTTCATTGAGTTATCAATTATAGATAACAACATGAATGATATCTGATATAACTAGCTGTTTTGTGTCATTGTCTCTATTAGAAGTTTTATTTCTTTTATGTTGTGGAGGCAGGATTACAACTATAGATGGATTTTCATAAGAAACTTTGTGAACAGGTGAATTAATTTTGATTGTAATCTCAAGAGATGAATTCATTAAAAACCAGTTGTTGTAGATTGCAAGTTGTTGATGACAACTGAGAGAAAGAGAATAACCGGATGGAAAGCGACAATCGAAAATAAAATGAAGTAAATAAGAAGATCCCTGCCCATGCTGGTCTGGCAGTTGGTTGGTACTAAGTTTTTACATGCCTTGTAACTACAAGACCCCCAAAATTTATATGTAACATGAGTATGAAATACCCGTTAATTAATCTTTCATTAGCAGGACCGCTGACTCTCCAAAATCGACTGGAAAATTTTGAAGGCTCATTGGTGCATAGTGAGGGGGGTGGACTTCTACTTCAAAATATACCAGGTGATGATAGCCAGTTTTATCAGTGCCTACATTAAGGATGTAAAGATCTAATTGCATTTTAATCATATCCAATTACTGTATATACTAGTATATAAGTTGACAAAATAAGGCTGTATTAGGCAGTGCAATGTCTGTATAAACTTCCATTTCAAATGCACCAGTGTGATCTAGTGATTGATAGAACTAGCGATCAAGTTTAACAAATTCAACTCCAATAACGAATCGAGTATTGAGATCGTAAGGTATTAGTTGCTCCTCATTTTCTGGGTGACTGTTTATATTTCAAGACTTGAAGGCAGTATAATAATCCTCTTCCTAATGATGCCCTGGAATTACAACTTGCATAGCTGATAATTTCCTATGATACTCTAGTATGCCTGCATACTTCATACAGCAAAGAACATATACAGGTAAAGTTGTGTATTCATTGCACCTTGAATAAAACATTGACACGGCAAGATTAAATATAAGAAGAAATAAAATAATTGAAAAAACAATTTCTTAGAAACGAACAAAAATATATATCCGAACATGAGGGGGTATGTATGCAAAGCTTTCAAACGCTATCATATTTAGTGCATGAATGATAAGAATTAATCTTTCAGTGACTGCAAAACAATTGGAGAAGATTTAGGACATCCCCACTATCGATTCACGGTACTTTTCATGTTGTAGCACGAAGCTGCCCGCTAGCGCAGTGTCTAGAACATGACTGAAGCGTCTGCAAATGTTTTGGGCAACCTCCTTTGAAAAATAGGAATTTCAAGAATAATTATTAAAATAATAAGGCACTAAAATTCTAAAAAAATGTATGTAGACATAATAGACCACTAGAAATTTTTATTGTTATCAATATACCTTGGTGATGCACTGATACGCATAGACGCTCGAACTATTTTTTGAAGTGACGTAGGTTTCAGAGCGAGTGCCTTCGATTTTTATGGCCAGCATCGTGTTGCTGACCAGCCCGTCTTCAAAAGTCACGATCCTCTCTATCTTGTGCAGTGGGAATCGATACATAACGTACTGCAAAGAAAATAAGGATGAAAATAGTGTGTGATTAATTTGATTATCATGATACCTGATCACTTACTCTGTTATTCGTTTTCGAAGCCTTTATACCGTGAGCAGTTATTGACAGCGTTGTTTCTTCATTCATGGCTATGAAAGGTAATTCCCCTTCTTGCTAAACAGGCACCACAGTTAATAAAATTTACTTGAATATTGATTATGTTACAGAATGTGGTATAGTTGTCTCACTTGGGCAACATCAATGAGATTGATTACATCCAGTGGCCCACCACCGCTCCCAAGGACGTTGTCTAGCTTGCCGAGAATGCGCACTTGAAAATCAGTCTCATTAGGATCACACAGCAATCCTTGAGTAAATTAAATAACAGTTGTTGTTATATTGCAGATTGGTAAACATCCCTTAGCTCTGATGAAGAATAGAATAAAATTTTCAAGAACAGTTTTCGTCTTGTTACAAACTTAATAGTTGAAGGGCAGGATGGCTCCATTCAAATCCTCCAGAACAATAGAAGGAAGATGGAGAATCTTAATGCTCATTTTCAACATACAGCTTCTTACCAGAACTTCTCAATGAAGAAAAACTTTCGCCGCGTTTCGAAACGACTTCCGGACTCGAAAGCGAGCTGGATTTCGACAAATCTTCGCTGGAATCAAACGAATGGGACTAAATACAGAAGATTCTTACATTAGCAAAAGACGATCGTAATGTTGGACGACATTCTAGTGTAAACCTTGCTCCTGGAGCTTCCCTGGCTTAACGATTGTTCGCTTCCTTCTCCGCTTAATCGCGCCAGTTTGCCGGTGCGACGAAACATATCACCGAACTAGATTTACAACGAGAAAATATCATTACGAATAAAATCGACTGCGATTGATGAGGTTTAAAAATAGCGCAAATCCAGCGGAGATGCGAGCTTATATATAGACGTTGATTTCTGAAACCTAATCAAGCGTGCAAGCGTTAACCCATGACCCTTTGACGTGAAAATTCCAAACCGATTCTGACGGTCTGCGTGATTTAATTTGTTAAACCCAATTCTTTCCTGATTTTACATATTTATCATGTAGATTATTATAAAAATTCAAAATTTAATTACTTTAAAACATGCAATTGATTTGATATTATGTAATTTGCTGCAATATTAGACGCTTATATCCGTGACAAAAAATGTACATAACATTTTCGTATTAAACACGAAAGATAAAATTCTGATCTTTTTAATTGTTACTTCTGACTCCGAATATCTAATTATCCGATGTAATGTCGATGAAAAAGAGGAATAAAAAAGTTGCTACATAACCTTCTACGCTCGTCATGCATAACGAATGACCTTTCCGTTCTCAAATGTTCCTTCACGTGACAAAAATGAACCAATGAAATGGCGGCAATATTCAGTAACTGAATGGACGGCGCTGAGTACGCATGTAGACATGTTATTCGTTTTCAATTTAGAAATTACTCAATTTTTTGTAACATTTCATCTGATTTCTATTCGAGTATTGAGAAATATACGACCAGTTTATTATTTAGCAATGTATTGTGAGATATCCGTAGATTTTCCTTTTCGAATGTTCGAGGTAACGACGTCAATTCCTTGTTTTAAAATGACTGATTCCTAAAATATCGTCATTCAGAAATTAGTCATCGCATATTGTCTCGTGTGGTGATTAACGAAGAGTAAGCGAATCCAGTTACTGAGCTGTGTAATATTTTCTTTGTTGGTTTTGTTTTCATAACAGTAATCAGGTTGTTTTAAGTTGGTAACAGGCGTCAATGAAAGGCTACATCGAAATGAGCGGGAAAGTCATCAAAATAAAGGAAAGACGGGATTCAGTAAACTAATCGATGGGGGTGCAGTGATAGAGTTGAGATTGATGATGTTTCACTTTACCACCACCACTACCAATTCTAATTAGAACCTCAGCAATAACGAAATGTAGTTATCCAACTCAATATCAGTTAACCTTGTATAAAGTTACTAAATTACATGTATTGTAAATATAAATTTACTTTGGATTAAAACGTCTTTGCGCAAGTAAAAATTAAAAAATTGAATTATAAAAAATGGCCACTTTACTCACTAGCATACCGGCATACCGCTTGAGAGTTAATATAATAAATAATTTAATATGATAAAGCACTCCCCCAATAGTATGTGAGTATATAAAGCTGTTCACATTGAATGAGTTCATCGATGCTGGAAAACAATAGCACTGTAAGGCATAAAGAAAAGCATTGTTCGACAGTACTTCTCTTTCATAAATTTTGAAAAACTCGTATAGTAGTGTTCTGTTAGCACTTGACTACTAAGAATAATAATAACAATTGCCAAGTAATCAATGTTTTGCATAGTTGCAATATACAAATTTACTTCATTCATAAAGCTTCCATTCATTTATGAGCACTCTTTATTTTGGTATAGTTTGCTATGTGTTTTTTAAGGTTTATGATGGGGGTCTTTTTATATCGCCTGTATGTTAAGCTCCCGTAAATTTACTGCTAGTCGGGTAACTCCAAAGCGGGTTATGTCTTTGTAAATAATAGTAATATTTGCACGAAGCACTTTTTCTGAAATATCTCTTGTAAAAATTAAATTTTAAACCTTTTTATTTTATCTTTCCTGGCAGTTTAGGAAATATATCTCCATCTATCTGTATGTTGGCTAATTTTGATTAGAATACCGCAGTACTCATTCGGATCAGCACCTTATTTGTCTTAACGATGGCGGAAGCCCCCGGTGTTGGTGGTGGAAAAATCCGCTCTCGAAGATCTAACCAGGCGAGAAAACCGTATAGCAGAGCAAAGTCCCAGCACAAGGTTGATATGTAATGCTAGTAAATAATCGTGCATATTACAGCTATCATTCATATATATATATATATATACTCATTTTTTTGCCACTAGTTCTAGTACATGTGTATGATTGCCTTCCAATGTGTTAAATTGCGTTATAGTGTGTAAAGTATGGTGATTGTATGTATATTCGTCATGTGATCATTGCTCGGGTGCTTGACCCAAAATTCTGAAAACTGGCAAGGAAGTTCATCCCCCCCCCTATTGTGTTACAGCTTTTTTGGAATGGGTTTCTCCAGAGGAATTTGTTGTTTGAATTTGCCAAAAAATATTTCCCATTGTTGTAAACCCGATGAACTGTAGACTGGAATGGGGAGAGTATAAAACAGCTTTTCTTTACGATGGGAATGACTACTTTAATTAAATTTAAATCTAAAAACAATGTCAAACTATCTAATGAAGGTTGGTATTGCCTGTTAGTATTGCATTCTTGAATTTAGTACCCCCGATCCCAGAAATAGTAACGCCCGGTGGGGGCAAATCTCTGCTACTGCTCCAATTAAATAACGATTTATCTTTTCCAGTCTCTGTTCAGTCGAGTAACGGACTCCGTCAAGAGTCTTCTGAATCCAATCACTCCGAATTGGTTGACTAATCGATTCAATCAGAAGCATGGAGTTACTCCGATGCCATGGGCATACGAGCAAAGTATTTTAAATCTTTCTTTTATTAACAAATTTGCCTTCTTCATAAAAGCAGGCCCTAACCAATTGTAAAATTGATACGAATTTGATTTTCAAGTAATAGTTTTGTAATAAAATCGTTATGATTCTAATTTGTGCATTGCACATCCCTAATTGCATCTGATTTTTAAAATCGGTCTATCGGTTATTAAACGGTCATTCTAATTATTACCTTCCAGCATCAAACAATATTGATATACCATCTACATCCGATATCACTGAAGAACCGTCAGCCAGTACGAATAATAATTACAAGCAAGTGAAATTAGCAAGACCGGCTATCTCAACCAGTGCATCCTCATCATCGCTGCAAATGTATATTACTCCACCAGATGTGAGTGTTTGCTTGAAGGATTACAGCTAAGCTTCAACTTTTGTCTTATCTCAATATTTTCTCGTTAATTAGACTCCGAAAAGTGAAATGACACCTCCTTTGAGTGGCAAACAAGGTCTTCTAAAGCAGCTTGCTTTGAATAAAAAACAGCAAGAAAGCCTGAGGAGTAGTCTGGCTGATCAGCAAACACAGCCTCTCAAATTAGTCGATGCAAAGACTTTCATAAATGGTAGGTACATTAGTTTGGATTCGATTTAATGTGGGAGATTTTACCTTACCCCTAAACAGCATAGAAATATCACTCGGAGATCATCAGTCATTTTCAGAATAACTTACCGTAATTTCCCGAGCATATTACGCATTTTTTTACCTGAAACCACTTCAGTCCAGTTTTTCGCCTAAGCTCATTATAAACTTACACACACAGAACTGAATCATCTAAATAGAAATTTCTTGTATTCATCGGATATTTTAATTGCCTCATTTTCAGATGATGTATCAATCGCATCTTCTAGTGGTTGTTCATCGTCCATCCAGATGAGTCAGAAGACCAATACACCTGGTAAAAGCAGTAATTCTTCCTTTTGTTTGTACATGATTAATTCTAAAATCCGTTCATCCATTTGTATTATGTTTGTTTTTGGCATACTTGGTATTTCAGAAATTTTAATATGTTAGGATCAATAGCAAATTAGGCACTCTGTCCTTTCACGGCCTGCAGATTTTGCATGAATGAAAATCTTAGAAATTGATCTAAATCGCCACAAACCGCTATAAGTACTGATTGGAGCCATTTGTGAGATTTAGTGTAAACAGAACTCATTTCCCACAATAAGATCCTAAGAATTTTGCGCTCGTGGCCTGTTGTTTTTGAAAGTTTTTTTTCTAGCCATCCATCGTTAATCACACTTTGTATCACACTGCACTTGGGTTGCTACAAGCATATGTCTACTTCAGTATTCACCTTTGTAAATACCTGATTTTCCAACTTATATCTGACATTAGGGGAAGATGGAGTTGGTCCGAAAAATCTCTGGTCAGCTTCGCCGAGCTCTCAGTCATCTGGAAAGGCGTCGCGACCATGCCAACAACCTACTATGAGTAGTAGCAAGCGACCCAGATTCAACCCTTCCGTGTTTGGTGTGTCCGCCATGGTACGTCAGAATAATTGTATAAAATTATTACAACGTATTTTACCGAGTATATTCTTCATCCAATTAAGCTGAGATTTCGAATGGAAAATGCATTAATCATATTATCATTATTAGTATTAATTCCTCCCTCACAAACACCATTATTTTTAGCCCAAAATATCTGGGAAAAAAATGCGTATTATGCATTGCGATATCCGGTAATATATTTATGTGATCATTATTATTATTAATTAATTATATTTCAAATTTCTTCTCTAGACTTATCCGGCACAGAAGGATTCTTTAAACAGCACCTTTTATAATGGACCCATACAGTTCGGCGGTGCCAACGCAACAGCTAAAGTTCCTTACTTCGCGACGCCTTACAAGGTGCAGCTCACTTACCTGACATTTTCCTAATACAGGAGTATGTTTTAAAATGAAGGATCGGACATCATATTATTATATTTTCTCCAGGTTCCTAATGTTACGAAAGTTAAAGTTCATCATGTTCACCAGCGAACACCTCGGCCAAAGACGACATCTACAGCAAGCTCCAAAGCGACGTTGGATGACACCATGTCATCGGGAATGAGTTCAACCGCTCGAAAGATTCTACAAACTCTTGAGAAGATGTCTTCTCCTTTAAATGTAAGAAAAAATAATAGCATGGTTCAATGGGGGGAATATCTGTCAGAATTTCCACCTGATTTCCTTAATGTCACTACTTATGTCCAATCTCTCATTTAGGATGCAAGAAGGATACCTTCAATCACAAGGACTCCATCATTTTCTGCTGTAAGTTGCATATTGCATACATACGGAAACAACTTAATATATTTAGGATTTCGGATTTTTTTTATTACACATAACTACCCCTGTCTTATTTAATTACTTTTCGTCTCTGCCAGGCTGAGCGTAGAAGCCGTAGGACCTTTGGTGGCAGCTCTCTTAGTAACACCTCATTTAAAGGGCCACCGACTGCGGGTTTATCGACACCTTACGCTGCTAAGGTGAGGAAGAGGGTCAGCATGCCGTTAAATAACAGCCTCCTGACGAGAACTGCGCAAAAACTAGACGAAGAACAAAGGTAATAATACTTGCATACTAAATTTCCTACGTTTAACCTATGCATTAAACTACTATTTAATGGGTTTTCCGATACTACTTTCATTATAGTATTTATACACAAGGTTTATGTTGAACTGGTTTGACCAGTGTGAGAAATTGCATTGCCACTTTTTATTCTTGATACCAACAACCACTTTCCATGTTAAATTTTGAATTACCATGGAGCACAAGTTGCAAGCATGTGCACTGAAGAGTTGTAATTCAAAAAGCATCTAGAATTCTTATTGCAATATAAGGACTTCAACTGATAAATGTTTTTATTGAGGTAATATTTGAGTAAAACATCTCAAATAGGAAATAAAAAAGCTATATTCCTACTGTTGACAGGAATTCATGGGAGAAGTTCTTATCCATAATCTATATAAACTGATTAGACTGATTTATATCAAATCCAAACTCCTATTGAATCATCGGATTTACCAGTAATGTTTCGATTTTCCAGATTTAGACAAACTGTTTTCGACGCTCAGTCCATTGTGCTTATTGACTCTCGGTCAATATCAACAAGAGGAGTGTCGGCTCCCATCGCTTCTTTGTCTTCTTCTGGTATGCCTTGTTGTTTAATAGTTGTCTACCATACCATAAACAGACAAGACCAAATACCACAAGAGCGTCATGCAACATTGCTTCAATATCACAAATGCTGTATTGTCATATATACTCGGATGTTCGTAGCTCCCCAGTTTTGTCAGTAATAATTCAATTCCATCTCTTGACCCGTGGGTTACTTGCCTATTATTACGCTATAGGGTCTCATGGTTTCAGATGATTGAAAACTTGATGTACTTAACATTTGTACTTTATTATCATTTAACACAAGATGGTAAATGGCAGAATTATTCTTCCATCAGTACATTGAGTAATGGTGAAATTTGTGATCTAGGTGCTGTTGGGTCAATATTTGCATATGTTATATAAGAGTTTTCATCACCATGTGCTTATTCATCTACATACTGCTTGAGCAAGTAGTTAGTGGCACAAATTTTTCACTGCTGTTTACAGTATCAATGTAATGGTTTTTTGTTAGTTCTGTTGTGGTATTTACTCTTG
>QRAM01000084.1:142036-214602 GCA_013436055.1 Halocynthia roretzi | reverse complement strand
TTGCCTGTGATGACTACCTACATTGTTTGATCGTTATTCTTAGTTTTTAAGTCAACGAAATATGATTTGTTTTAAACTTCTGAGGCATTGCTCGCTATTCATATCATTTCAGCATCTAAACCGTTATATATTTATTCTTCATATTCTACCTTTTGCAGCATCAATGCCGAGAAATTCATCGGGCAGCAGCGGAGGAGGCAAGATGAAAAACATGAAGAAATCCACTGCACATTATTCAGCATCCCATGACGAACTTGAAGAGGTAATACTGTGAATAACAGAAAAAATAGACAATAACGGGGACCTGGTTTTTTGAATAGCTTATCTTGGATAAGGTTAAATTAAACCTGCGAGGGGCCCCTCAATTCACCTTATAATAAGGGTTTCATGAAGCAAGACTTATGTTGAAATGGATTATATTTTATTCATCAAAGCAACCATGTATTTGCTTGTTATGTTTCATGAGATGGAAAATATTTGGAAATCACTGTACATAACTAGTAGAAATATAAGCATGGACTAATGCATGCATGAAAAACGCCATGCTAATGTAATGAGGTTGAATTTCTATGGCCTAAAAATTGCTTATTATTAGCATTCCTCACTGAACGACCAAACATTCCAACGACCTTGTTGTAAGGTGAATTAGCCGGTGAACAAAATCCCCACTTCACTCCCGGTTGTAAAGTATCTTAAGATAATTTTTTATGTTACCCGACGGATGATAGACTCTGAGACTATGAAAAATCACCAAGTATCAGTATCAGGTCTAATGGAACCAATTTTTAACATTCGTAAGTGTGTGCGGTCATTGAACGAGATGGTAGTTTGATGAGTGTCTGTATATAATTCTACTGTATTGCATCTTTAACAGGGTATTGAATTAAATTATGGCAATCATTTTATTAAAGATATTTTCTCATATTAGGAAGCTCCCGATCTTCCTGCCGTATCCTTACCACTCACGGGTGCATCAAACCTTCCGTCTTTTAATTTTGGAAAATCCATGGTTACTTCTACACCTGCTGCTAGGAATCTTAACAAAGAAGATAATAAGGTCAGGTCTAACACATTGGTTTTCATCTTTTCCTAGCAATTCCTATCTTATTCTGTGGCACCTGAAACACCAGTGGCACAAAGCCCAATTCGAAAGATATCTATTTTACTTTACTTTCAACAGGCGCCATCGAAACCGGAGTTCAACTTTGCATCACCGGTTGTCAAAACTACGAGAATTGAGCAAATACCAACAGCTGCAAACACAGTAAGAACATTTAGTAATATAATCCATTGCTGTTCTTAGAATCTGATTATACCGTATATCGATCCCAATATCACTGTTTGCCTTCACAGCCACAGTTCCAGTTTAGTTCTCCTACGAAAAAATCTTCGTTGAGCGACACAGAGACCCCAAAAACTAAATCAAGTGCCAATTTCACCCCGGGCGATAATGCCGGCAAATCGTCGCTGATGTTCGCTCCGGATCCCAAGGTCGTGTCCTCTTTGCGGACGACGAAACAGAGGTCCTCTCCCTCGAGTCCTATCGACACTGTCGAGACACAAGGTGGCGGTTTTAAACCGGCTGCGAAATTAAAGATCGGCAGTGTTATGGATTTTCTAGGTTGGTCCCTGTCCTTCTTCTTATATCGGCATTATTCAAGTCCCTAAAACCAGTAATAACTTGTGTATATGAGATACAGAGTTGCCTCTTTCGTTTTTACTCATACTTGTTCTCCAGTAAGAATGCACATCATTGAATTGCTAGCAAAGTGACATGGCCTTGCACGAGTAAGCCCCTCATTGTATATCCGGATTCTTAATGTCAACAAGAGATGTCATTTTGACCCGCCATGCTAATTTTTTACGGCCAATCTTTACAAAGAGCAGATACTTGAAATACTAACCAGCCTAATTGAATACTTCAACTGACTTTAACATTATAAATAATTTTGTTTCTTAGTGGCTGCCACCCCCTTCGGTTTTCTAACTTTGGTGGATTACTGATGTATGGCATTGTGACAATGTCAAGGTTTACTTTGGATGTTCATTATTCATACCTAGTTTTTATATACCCTGATGATGCATGACTGTTCTGGTTTCCTCAATCTCCTGTAATATTCAATAATTCTGAATTTGTTCTTAGGTGATAGTTCGAAAAATACATCAGACAAGCAGCCCATGACTGTTACCTCACCAAAAGATCCAGCTCCTACCCTTGGATTATTAAAACAGATCAAAAAGGGCTGGGAGTGTGATACATGCTTGATTCGCAATAATTCTGACGCCAGTAAATGTATTGCCTGCGAAACGCCACGGCCCGGCGGTGGTCCGTCCGGTGCTACAGCCCCAGCTCCGGAAAAAACCTTGTTTCCCGCTTCGCTGAATGTACCCAAAGACTCTCCTTTTTCTTTTGGAATTCCAAAAAAAGACTCGAGAAAAGAAACGGGACCCGATAGTAATAAAGATGAAGAAGTTGACGTTACGTCTGCAAAGCCCCTGTCTTCTTGGGGAGCAGCTTTTAAAAAACCCTCTGGAAACTGGGAGTGCGGAACCTGTCTCATATCGAACGATTCCTCAAAAATAAAGTGCGTGGCATGTGAGACGCCAAAGCCCGGTGCTGACACCTCCTCGAAAACTAAAACTACGTGGGGCTCTCAATTCAAAAAACCATCCGGCAATTGGGAATGCGCCACCTGCCTGTTGTCTAACGATACCATCAAAACCAAGTGCGTCGCCTGTGAAACTCCTAAGCCCGGGGCGAAAATTGAAACACAAAATGTTCTTGGCATTTCCGTGCCAAATAAATCCCAGTTCAAATTTGGCCTGTCTGATGAAAGGTACAATTTATTTTGAAACTTCATCCAAAAATTTAACTTTATATATATTTGGTTTAACTTAGACTCACAATCCCTTATGGAGAACCAACGTTCTCTTATCCCCTGTAATTGACTGCCGAAGAATGCGAACTAAGACCAAGAGTTCAATCATTTTCCTGGTGTTGTGACCATTAATTGAACTATTCATCGACTCCATACTCAGTAATAAGATAAGAAGATAAGTATGTTCCTTTTCAATATTCATGAAATTTATTTTTGAATGTTTTTCAAGTTCCTCTGGTATTGCTGCGAAATCAACCTCCAACTGGGGTTCGCAGTTTAAAAGGCCAGCTGCAACCTGGGAATGCGAAGTTTGCATGGTCGTCAATTCGGATGACAGAAGATCTTGTCAGGCTTGCGAAAGCCCGAAACCGGGTAATATTTGCATTCAAAATTTCTGATTAACAGCCTGATTTTGAAGTCTTTTGTATGTGTTGCCTAGTAGTTTCGAGTTTGGTCCTTGTTTTTCTTGCTAGTGTAAAAAACCCATGTTAATATTTTTCCTGATGTTATGTGTTAGATTCCAGAGACCAATTTGGGTTGTTAATGACTGGTAAAATGTGGAATGGGAAGAATATTTCAGTGGATATATTTCCTAAATCTTGGGTAACAAAACTACAAAATTGTTGGTGCATTTTTGAAACAAGTGAAACTACTCATTTGTGAATACTGTGAATGTGCATACTTCTTCACAATCATCATCTACATACTCACACAGATAATATAGTTCCTTTATGCAAAGGACTGAAGTCCAAATATATTTAATGTTTAAATTTGCTTGGAAGTGCTTGAAATCAATCTCCAATTAAGATCGAATATATCTTGGAAAAATTGGGTAACAGAAAATATAACGCATAAGTTTAGTCTGGTTCTGGTACATTTTTTCAGAATCTAGTAACACAATAATTGCCCGACTCCGACTTCACTGCTATAATCTGTATGCTACTTGGTTATGTCTATATCAATCTATAGATTTTCCTGTAGTTCAAGCTTGATATGAGATTGAATTGACATTGTTTTGTTTCCATGGAATGCAGGCACAGAAAAAGAAGAAAAGTTCAATAAATCCTTCAAATTCGGCAAAACATCTCCAGGACTTCTCAAATTCACCAAACCTGAGGTGCCTGAAGCTGACAAAACAGAAGAGAAGAAAGAAGATGAAAAGAGTAAAACAAAACCGACCGTCTCTTTCGGGTTGTCTCAAAAGTCCGGTATGCATTGTTCATTGTTAAATATTCACTTGTCCATTCAGACCAATAGACAACAGCAAGTGGTCTGATGGTACTATGGTTTAAAAGTTAGTTGGAAGGCATCATCCCTTCCATTGAATTGAGCTTCAATCCTACCAGTACTAAGCGGTTGATTCAGTATAAAGTATTTTGCTGAACCCGAGGCAAATTAACGGAGAATTATCTAAGCCCCAAAGCGCAGGAATAAATGTAGTTGGTTGAGAATGTCGCTTCTACTTCTCAGTGTTCCACGAATCGCCGAAAATGATGTGTTAACTTCATTTTCAGATTCCTCTGCCCCATCCAAACCAACTTACAGCTTTGGCGTGCCTACTAAAGAAACCACTACCTCAAAGGCACCGCAGGTTGCAGTGGCGCAGTCTTCCAGTGACAAGTCAGACAAGCAGAAAATACCGTCGTTTGATTTTGGGGTGCCACAAAAGTCGCAGACCGAGCCCGCAGAGAAGAAAAAAGAAGGCGATTCGAAACCAAGTGAAGTGAAATCTTTTAAACCGCAAGCTAAATTTTCGTTCGGAGCTCCTGATAAAAGCAAAGAAACGCAAGGTAGTCTTGACTTGAAATTTGGCATCCATATGAAAGTGCAATACAGAATTAATAGGATTCAAGATTCATTGAAAAAATGTGTATCAGGATTTCAAGTAGTTTATTGAATGACCGACTCACATTTGAAAAATTTAATGTTGCTCTGAGTAGCTAACTCACCTTTGAACGTGATTGGCTTGACTCAAAAAGTATATAAAAACATGTAATGACATGACGAAACATGTAGTTTATAGTAACATATTTTTACAACAATTGAATTGGGGTACTAGAGATGTATAGCGCCTCTGAAAAATGCAATCGAATTTGTATGGTTGGCCACCAAGAAATATTGTTATAAAAAATATTTGTCGATAAATCATTTACATTTGCTTTATCATTTGCTCACCCAAAGCAGCGAAGGAAAAGGAGTCCGCCCCGACTTTTACATTCTCTGCGCCTCCCACAAGTTCTATCAGTACTGGTGTATCATCCTCTCAAATCACTGCTCCGTCTGGATTTACATTTGGAAAAAGTAAAACTTTCACATATAGTAATTTTGAGGAATAAAAAATCAGTGAATATCTATACATATATATATAGAGTTATTTTGTATATCTGTATATCTGTTATAACTGTATAAAACAACGCCATATAATATTATTCAGTAACAACGAATTCTCGTATCAATAAATAAAAGAAATTGGGCCAAATTAATATTCATGTTATTTCGACAAGACCCATAAATTAAATCCCGTAAAGGCTGAACTGGGCATACAAAATATATACCATAATGTTGTGATTTAACTTCAGCTCCCGCTCAAGCTCCTCCCGCATTCGGATTGTCTTCATCGGAGAAGCCGAAAGCGCCTGTGTTTGATTCCGTTCCCTCGTCCCAATCATCCGCACCCTTCGGATCTGCAGTAACCACTCAATCTGGCTTTGGGCCTCCTTCTGCAGCTGTTTCGAAACCGCCCCTCTACGGCGGGTTCAATGCCAGCAAGGACGGTATGGAATTGATGTATACTGCTAGAATTATATCATGTAGCATTATAGCTTGTATTTAGGAGAAATTATTGAAGTATTTATTATTATTATTGAAATATAATTATTAATATTGAAAATAATACTTAAGAACATCAGTTTTCAAGTTCGGCTTAGCTTATCGGGGTGTGGCAGAGTTATCTTGGGGCAATACAAAATTTATTTGGTGCCACGTTGAACTGAAACCACCTGTCTTACAAGATTTATATTTTTAAAGGTTCATCCTCTGCTTGAGTATTTTATATTGCTACAAATTAGTTTTAATGCACTTAACATTTAAATGAAGCATTTGGATCGGATTTTTTTGGATAAACGTCTTTATTTACATCTATATTTTTTAATTCAGTGAAGTCAGTGGAAGACAAGCCGTCTCTGCCCTCATTTTCATTTGGAAATACAACCAGCTCTTCTAGTAAGTGTGAAAACATTCAGCTGAATTTTTTTTTGAAACTTATTTCTTCTGAAGGCAATGTGGGGGAACACAGCCTACTGAGTGGAAGCTTTATTGCAGATCATATATGGCGAGAGGCAATTTTGTATTGATGGAACACAGAGTCTAAATCTAGTCTAATTCCCTAATTTTTCTTGAAACGAAGTGAATCATTTTTAATTACTTACAAATTTCACTACAAAAAAATATACATGTTGTCCATAAGATCCCTCTTCCAATTTGAAAAATATTGTTGCAAAGACAAATATGAAGAGGACGAAAAAGAACTGGAAGAGCTCCATATTTATATGTATTATTTGTACAATTTCAGGTTCTACTGGATTCCAGTTTCCTGGCACCCAAGTGGCCCCAGTTTCCACCACCTCCACAGCAACCCTGCCACAGAGTGCGGGATTCTCGTTCGGTGGTAACTCGCAGACTCCTGCGACGACATCGTCTCTATTCGGTTCTGGGTCACAGCCATCATCTAGTAAGTATTTGTGTGTATAAATATTTCAAGTTTTATGTAAACCTATTATGCAAAAACATGAATTTCTCACTTGCATCTACAGATATCTCCACAAAGCCACCTGGCTTCACAGGCTTCGGGATTCCGTCCTCCAACCCGCCTGCAACTCAAGCAAGCGGATTTAGTTTTACATCGAGTCTGCAGAGTGGACCAGGTACTGCTCCCTCATTATAAATTAGGATGCAAGCTGCAGAATTTTGAAAGTGTCAATTCTAAAACTAACACTGAAATACAGTTCTATCTCCGATAAATTAGGTTACAGTTATCTATTCTAGAATAAGATTCGTATTCCGATTTCAAAATATTATTGTAGAATAATTGTAATCTCGCTAATCTGTGACATACGTATCTAACAAACGTCGCTGATACAGCCACCGACTAACACAGAATTGATATCAGGTCGCTAGCTACACTATTCCATTCTCTTAGGCATCTTTTGAAACGCTTCTATTAGGTTCTGTCTTTGGTACAGCGCCGCCGAATGTCGCTCCTTTTGGCAATTCCAGTCAGAATCAATCTATCTTCGGAACATCCAAACCCAACTCTACCCAATTCGGCAATAACAACCCCACGTCCGATACTCCAACCCCGTTCGGCCCCTCTTCGACGTCTGGGCCGATGTTCGGCACTCCGAATAACAGCAGTACGAATGCAGGCCTGCCGAAACCCTCGTTTGCTTTCGGAGCAAACACAGAGCAGAAAGCTCCCAGCGCATTTACCGGGTTTAATTTCAATGCCGCCACACCGACCAACAACACAAATCCGACTGGCGGAAGCAGCGGATTCGCCTTCGGTGCCACGCCAAACAAGCCGTCTGGTGCTTTCAATCCTAACAACAGTATGTTTTCGATATATATCTGTTTGGTTTTCTATTTTTCTAATAAGAGGCTCACCACCAATTCTCCAACAAGGCATTGCTATTTGGCATTTGCCAAATTTTTTCATAACCTAGATTCATTGACAGACATATTCCATCGAATCCTTCATTTAAAATTTGGTAAATTTTATATTTGTTAGGCTAAAGCTAATGAATGTCCATGATACTGAGAACACACAGCATAGGTGAAATTCAAAAGGATGTTGATAGAGAATATTACATAATTTTGGTAGGCAAATTAGACTATCCAGCAAAGCTCTGGAAACAAGGTTGCTGGTGAACCTGTATTTTGTGAGCCTGTATCTGATATTTTCCCGATTACATCTTTGTAGATGCCAGCACACCTTTCCAATTCAACTCGCCTGCTCCTCAGCAGCAACAAAGCAATGGATTGTTCAAATTTGGAGGTTCCAATGTACCTCAGTCTAATGTGACGACGGAAAATAATAAAAGCGGTGTGTTTGTGTTCGGTGGCAATAAACCGGAGACAAATTCGCAGCCAGTTGCTCCAGTCGGGTTTAACTTCGGAGCAGCACCATCAGCAGGTCCCACATTTAATTTCGGGTAAGTCTCAATAATTGTAATAAATTATAATGTACCTCGTATACTATGTATTAGAATAGCTAAGTTGGGTAAAGCATACGGGTAGATATCGAAGCTTTGGTTTTCCGAAAGAAGTTCGAATTTTCTGGCTAATCCTTTACTTCAGCCACTCAATCAGGCCTAAGAGAGTGAAATAGTGTAGCTAGCGACCTGACATCAATTCTGTGTTAGTTGGTGGCTGTATCAGCGACAATTCTAGTGCTACGAAATATCCAGTTCTGAATTATGGTTTTATGCTAAAAATCCGTAAAGTAATTTATCGCACTAGAACACCATTGTAATTCGGTGGGTAGTGCTTTCATGCATCAATGAACCATCACTCAAAAAATATCCGTCACTATAACTGCTTTCATCTGCAAGTTAATGTCAGTAGTTTTGGGTATAGATTACAGATATGAAACATCAGATGCATGTGCTTGTATGTGCTAAAACATCAGAGAACAATTCATGCAGGCAATTTAAATATATAAAATTTTGTCAAGCAATTGTTTAGCAATACTATATCTATCGGCAAATTTATTTTAATGAGTATATTTCTAACTATTTTTCAATTTTGTTTTGTAGCGGTACCGCGTCAGTCGCTCCTCAACCGGCCTCGAACATGTTTTCAGCTGCACCGAACCAAAACATGTTCAATGCCGGGCCAGGCCAGTCCGCGACTCCCGGGAAAAGGGTGATCCGGCAAGCTCGTAGGAAACTGCGTAAATGAAATCCTGACCTAGCGAAAAAGGTATGACGATTCAATACTTATCGATAATGCGGAAATTGCTGTACAGTGTGGATGAGATATACACAATGGTTTGAAGCACGAGCGCTACTCGAGCTCTACTGAAAATAATAGTATATTTGCAATTTTAATTGGCTGTGTTTGGAAGTAGAGTATTTCTTTGGTGAGAATATTTATAAGTGACGGCTGCTACGTCCTGTTACAACCTAAAGACAAAGTAGCAGGATTGTGTCGTCAGATCTCTGGCCTCAACAGTGTTAGCTATTCACGTGAGTAGTATGTCTCTGTCAAAAAAAGTATGTGACTAGTAAGCGGGCAAGTTGTACAATAAAATGACGCGAGTGCAATAACCCCCATACTATGGGTGTGGTTAGTAAACCCCACTAGAGATTCCTCGGTATTCCTGGATTAAACACGTTTTTTACTTTCTCACAGACATTTAACCTGCCCATACTCAGCCCACTCCTTTTTCACGATATGACGATCCCCTATCAGACTTTTTTTATTCCAATTTGAGTATCGCATGTCGTTATCGGAACTTTATCTTTCTTGCAGCCATTCTATTTATTATCCATGCTCTTCTCCCAATATTTGGTACAGAGTATTCCTATATTTTTCTACATAAAAATCGTCTTTAGCTAACACTGGCATCGCCACTGCTGTACAGCAGAACTATGTGTTTTTGTTACGGCTTCTTTTTTAACCTCTGTTTAATGTTGCAAACATGGACGTTTTAGGAAATATGTCAAATATGTTTGTATTACTGTTAGTGGAGAACACTGCCTTTCATAATGTATTGACACCTAATTGATTTGTAGAGCAACCTGCTGTAACCTATACCTGTAATAAGCTGTATTGGGATTGTAACGACAGAATTTACATCCTCCGCTAATTGAGTAATAACAGAATTTAGTCTAACCTAACAAAAAATATTTCAGAGACTGCATAATATGAGGCCGAATTTAGAAGGAATTGTAGGATATTTTTCAATATAAACATTATATTATAAAGTAATTTTCAACTGGATTGGAAGCCATCCAACTTAGAACCGAATTGCTTATTCGATCTCAATCACTTCCTAACAAACATTCGCCTCTGTAATATATCGTTACAGGGAGTAAGGGCATTAGGGGAATTGGTCCACCCTGACTTGGAATAGAAGTATATATGTCTATATGATACAGTAAGGGGTTCCCTGAAATTCAGTGCTATATTCTTATGTCCCTAACTTTGCATTGACAATACTATAGCATGCAGAACTAGAGATTTTTTTGAAATCTGCAGCAATAAACTTTGTTTACTGTTTCCTATACTTTTGTAGTGTATAATTTACCTGTGGATACTGGCCGGAGGTAAGTACTTTGACCCAGAGTTGACCCACAGAACTCTGTCGCGCACTGCCCCGAACTAAGGTCGTGAATATACTTAACTGTCAGTGTTTTGGTGAATAAAGTAACATAATTTATTATTTTGGCTTCCTGTTGCCCATAATAATGTTCACGAAATACGCCACAGTACCCAAACGGTTCTCAGTAAATAATTTCCTGGTATTCTAGCGAATGCTGTAAGGCACTATTGGCGATCGCGACTACTACGCATTTTTCTTTTATTTAAATTACCAATTATTTGTCTTGTTATGTAATAACTATTGTCGTTTCGACGATGATTTTTGCTATAATTGAGCTTGGTATAAATAAAATTTCTTCGCTGACTATACGTAATGTGCATTTTCTTCCTCGGTAGTACAACAAACACTTCTGTCCTGAGCCAAAGAATCCCTCTTATGCAGACGATTGATTTCAGAGAGTTGAGTATCTCTCGTAGGTTATTATAGAGAGATAGAAGG
Source organism: Halocynthia roretzi (assembly GCA_013436055.1). Classification (NCBI taxonomy): domain Eukaryota; kingdom Metazoa; phylum Chordata; class Ascidiacea; order Stolidobranchia; family Pyuridae; genus Halocynthia; species Halocynthia roretzi. The sequence goes on along the minus strand of QRAM01000084.1, from coordinate 203,901 downwards.
TCGCATAGAACCCAAAACCAATTCCCACGACTGCTTAATACAATCGTCTTACAGCCAATTTCTCATAGCCCAGGTACAGTATTTTGACTATGTACTTCTGGATGTTAAGAATCCAAACACACAACACGTCATCATGAAGTAACCATGTATTTAGTATTTTCACATTACGTTATCACCAGTAGAACCGGATTTTTTGTTCGACACGCGATATATTATGAGACAATAATAATGAATGATCACTACATAAGTCCGGTTATTCGGGCCTACGATAGCTTGATGTTCTGCCTCTTGAACTTTGTAAATGTGTTATTGTTTGAAGGTTCGTCGATGTGTGGATAGAGCGCAAACGATTGTCTGCCGTACGCCGTACATCTCGTGATTGGGTGGTATTTTTTCCTTGGTCTCCACAACAGGCCAATAAAATCACAGTCAAAATAGTGAAGACTATTATCAGGGGTCCAATTATGATGTACATGGGGAGAAGCACAAGTATCCACCCAGTTCCTTTACCCTGTGGAATTGAAAACATTAGGATTGCGGTTAAATGTAGCTGACATATTAATCACTCAATAACAACATCAGTGGCGCAGTGCTCTGGGAATAGCGTTTAAATATGGTTGCTGAAAATGGGTTATTTAAATTCAGTTTCTCAGTATGGTCTCGACACACATACGAAATCGTTTTAACTCAAAATCCTGGGCAACCCAGTCAAAGGTAGCGAAAAATTTGTGTTTTGCTGAGTAAACACAATACAAGGCTCTCCAGCAAAAAATCACCCTTCTAAGCTGATGTTTTCATTGTTGTAGTTTGATTGTGCAATGATTAAATTAGATATATCAACTACGAATTAGAAATTCATATTAATTTTGAACATTACCTTGCAACTAAACCAGTATTCCGATTTGTCCCATCTCCACCAGTTACTCCAACAAGATGACAGACGTTTATTTAAATTAAGCAACTTAAAAGCCCAAACGAGGGGGCCGACAATTAGAAGAACTGGAGCAAGTAAAACCTGTGTAAGTAAGTAGAAATAAATATTATTGTTTTTATACGCCATTGTGAATTTCATTATAAGTAATTTGGGCCCTTGATCTTTTATTTTTTTGGTCCGCAACGACTGAAAAGTGGATACTCAGTAGCTTGATCGGACATTGGTTCAATTCAAGATGATTGCCGGCTAAGTGATGATAAGGTATGTACCAGTCGGCTTATTTTCTCAACTCTGTATCGTGATTTCTGTCCATTTATGGAAAATCTGTTTATATGTCGAGTAGTCTCTCTATCGCAAACTCTTGACATGACAACTTCTCCCCAGATTATATTTAGTATCAGTGCTTCTTACTTAGTTCTTCTAGGTTTGCATTTAAGCGTTCGGTATTGTACCATGGTGATAAAATAAATAGTTTTATGGCCGTATTAAAGAAGTCGGGATAAGTAATAGTTAGAGAGTTAGTTAGCCTCTAAATCGATAATTGTCATATATATATATATATATATATATATATATATATATTTGTGTTCCTCCTTAATCAGGTGGCGTTTTTGCTAGTACTGTATACAACAGTGAGGTTTTTTGGTCCTTTCCCTCTTTGAGCCCAGTTTCCAGAGCCAAGATTTCTGAAAGCCACCTTCCGAAGTTATTTTTAAATAGATAAAATCATAAAAGTTAGGACTGATTTGAAAATCCCTAAATCAGTACTCAGTAATCAGTCTCTAGAAAGATTAAACATAGAAGAATATCTCGTATATAGAGCTATTTTTACCTTCAAACATATGCCTTTTCCACTCCACATATACCACGGGTAGGAGTTATCATATTCCCACAAATGAACACATTTTGTGTCATTGCTATAGCTGGGTATACTGCACTCTGATGCAGAGACAATGCTTCTGTCGATATCGCTTGAATGCGTCGATTGTCCGTCGATAACTAAATCTTCCCGATTCAATCGAGAAGCACGCAAAATATCTCCATGGAATGCCTCGTTGTCAGTTTTAACTAAAGTTTGCTCAGGAATTTCCTTATTCTCCATTTGGATAGCAACGTCTCTCCTGAACTCTGTATGGGATCTGCTATCAGTTGTGGAGGTTTTAAGTGTGCGCTGGTCATTCTCTGACACAATACCTAATGTATATCCGCTATCATGACTGAGGTCTTTTTGATATTCCATTGGCGGCTCATGTTTGTGATTCTCTACAGACTCTTCCTCGTCCTCTGGGATTTTTTTACATCTTTCAGCTGCACTCACTCCAAGAGAATAATTTTTTAATGGGGATAATCTCTGTACAGACAAGTCCTTTATTATAGGACAAACTTCGCCTAAACTTTCACATGACAAAGGTGAGCATGGTGTGACTGGTGGCGCGCAAGGGGATGCAAATGAAATGCAACTAGTTTCTGATTGGATCTTGGCGGAGGTTTCACGTGATATATTCTCAGTATCATCTGATATATTGGTGGCTTGCTTTCCTGAACCTATCGAAGATTCCAGAGAATACTCCCTATTCTGGCATCCCCCACAATCGGCAGAGGCTTCATCCTTTCTAGTAGCGGTTACACATATTCCTGGTGGTGCTGGTTGAGTAAACGGTCTAACTTTGCAGACTTTAACTTGAGGAGTTTTTGGCACTCTGTTGAAGTGGAAAGTTTTTGAGAACGCACGTCTCAATGTGGTTGAGAATCCACCTGATAAACACTGACTTTTTTGACGCTCTGATAAAGGAGTAGTGTGGAAATTTCTTTTGCATGAGCTAAAATCTTCACCACTGCGTGGCAAGCAGTGATAGGACCACAATGATGAGCTTGTCTTCGGTAGCTCCAGAGGTGGTATAAAGGACTCGTCTGTGGGATAAGAGACTTGTGGTATCGTCACTTGCCTTATCGGTGATAAAGGCGGCAAAGATCTTTTTTCATATATTTGCTTGCTTTCCAGAGCATCTTGCGAATGTTTGCAATGCTTTGTATTAGTCGTTGAACGACCACTTTCTCTATTGTAATGAAAGCATCCCGATACTGGAGACGGATCTTCATCCAATCCTGTTGATGTTGTGTTACTAATATTACCATTTAATGGAAAAGAGTGTTGAACTTCCCGGTTATTAGCATTGGATGAGTCGTTGGCCATATAGGAAGAGGATTGATATTCTGAAAGTTCATGAGAATCCAAATTATCGTCATTCCGTGTTTTCTGTCGAGCCCAACTTGGGGCTAAGGAGTCCACGAGAATGCAGGGAGGAATAAAGGATAAAAGACTGTCCTGTTTTTTTACTAGTTGATCCTGCGAATTCTCATTTACTACTCCATGATTTCCTGGTTTTCCATTTCCATCGCACGGCATATTCAGAAGTGATTCTGCGTTTTCCAAACCCCTAACATTTAAAGCAGACATTGTAGTAGAATCACATATTGCAGAATTGGTATCAGTTAGGAAATCCACTGTAGAATCTTGAGAACAACACGTAGTAGCAAAGTCGTTGCAAATTTTTCCTTTACTGCAAGATTCATCTATATCATCTTTACCTACAGTAAATGTTACTTTAATTCTTCCTCTTTCTGTCACAGCATCCTCTTCCATTTGAGTCTTACGCGCCTCTATAAATGATAGACTGTCCTCCAGATTAGAATTCTCGTGTAGAGGCTTCATAGACCGCCAGTTACACGTCAACCAGTTTGATACTGATTCTCTTCTTCGTCCTCGAACTGTGGAAACTCCTTTATCAGACATAGGATTCTTCTTATAACTTTCACTATCTTCCGTCATAGTTGTCTCCCTACCCAAGGACTGCTCATAATTCAATCCAGGTTTTCTATCTTCCTCTGAAGCATCCGAGATTCCATGACTCGAGTACGAAAATTCTGACCCAGATATGCTGTATTCTCTTAACTTTCGGTGTAGCGTCATTGGAATTAACTCAGTCTTTTTTAGATTTACTCTATTCAAACTCAACACTCTTTCTATTACCGGCCTTTTTCTGAATGTTGTCAGCTGAGGAGTGGAATCAGGTATATTTTCTTTGGCCTTGTCCTTTGGACTTTCCTTCGAAGATCTAACGTTTTTATGTCCAGCAGCCTGGCATATCTTAGTTGGAGAAAGTTGTTCAAACTCGCCCTCTGGCAAAGCAAATTCTTTTGGCTTTGTACTGTTACAGATTCGTTCTCCAGATGTTTCAGAGGCATCACCTCCAACCCTGTTTTCGGATTTAGGAATAGGCTCTGGTTTTTCTAGTATACCCTTTTCTCCTCTCCAAGGACACGGCTTGCTTCCTTTTTTTTCACTTTTCAAGGATTCGGTTACTTTTGGATCAATTATTTCCCTGTTGGGTGCGAGAGCTGAATCAACTTTGATCATGCTTTGCTCTCGACTGAGTAAAATAGCGCAACTAGATCCTTCCATATTTTTCTCCAGCCTGGTCTTGCTTAACGATGTAGCCAACGATAAGGCGTCGTAATCCACATCCTCATTCTGGGATGTGGAAGACTCCGCTTCATCTTTATTACGACTTGAAGCATTGGCCTGTTTCTTTTCACCAGGCTTTATCAATTCAATTCCTCTTGCTGTTTTACCATTTTTAACCTTCAGTGTCCGAATCTTGATGTCAATCCTGCCACAGACTTTATCACTGTATGTAGATTCAGTATTTTGTAAGTAAATATTCGTGAAGTGCAGTAATACTTATGTGAACAGAATTTGTATTTGAAAATACATATATCCTTCCTACAATGGAGATTCTGATAAATCAATTGTAATTATATTCGTGGCTTAGTTCTTGAGATATTTAATAGAAAATAATACGATGGCTCTTTTAGTGAAACTTTTTCACTCTATCTTCCTACCTTGTTCCTCATCCCTTGTCATTCTTGTCCCCACAAGGGAGTGTTTAACTATTGAATCTTACGTGGATATGGTGAAAGCCTTCATTTAACCAGATATCGTCGTTTCAAAACGTCGTACACTAATGCAATACACTTATGTCAAACCTTTCCTCCGAGGACCTAGAATTCCCGACATGAGATATCAGAGAGCCTCGCTTTCGAGATTTTAGTTGCGCAGGAGAAGATGTTGCAATATCGTAAGAGCTCGTACTGATTGTCTGGAAGAGAGTAATACCATTACAAAATCCAATCTCGAATAACTTTGGTCCCAATTCTACCTGACTCGAGTTGCAACTATCAAAGGACTCGACATTACCCAAGTCAGTGCAACTGTGCTTGACATCAGACTCAACTTTTCTCACTCGTTTCGGAAAATAACGAACAAAGCTACTAACCTTCTTCCGTCGACCACTGATTGCCGTTGTCGGACCAACGTCGCTCTTGGATTTCTTTTTATCCTTTCTTTCCGAATCCCCGATGAATTCTGCTTTACTTAACGCGTTGCTACGATTTCTCATACCTTCTTTAGTTGCTGAAGATAATGAGCCAACTAGAACGTCCATATCTATCTTTTCAAGCGAGTAATTGTGCCTGCTTTTACGTTGAAGTTTTGAGTCCTCTGAAGGGGGAGGATTTTTTGATCGTCTTATGAACAATTCTTTGTTATCCTTTCCTCGTTTTGTAACGACCTGAATCCCTGAAAGATTCTCATCGATCTGCGATTCGCTTGTCTCCGCTTCTTCTTTTTCTATAGTCGCTTTCTCCCCTACACTTTGCCCAGAAATCGTCGAAATCTCTCTGCGTTGCTCTGTAGGGCAGTGCGAAAAAGAACCAACGTCCACTTTTTCATCAAAACCGGGCTTCTCATGAATTTTCTGGAATACTTTTAGTTTTCCTCTTGTGCTTATTTTCGATATATATCGTGAAGTTGTCTGGTTTTCCTTTATTTCCTCTTCCGAATTGTCTTTTTCGGATTTCGTACCAAGCCTTTTCGGATTAAAGGTACAACAGATTTCGCGAATTTCAACGTTGCTAGTTGGCTCAGTGAAAACGGAATGTCGTCTTCGGAGTTTCTCAGTTTTGTCAAGTTTTACCAAGCTGTATGTGCTATTGCTTTTCAAACTCAACGTCCGTTGTCTGATTGGAAATTTGTAGCCAGGAATACTGGGTATCTTTTCTTCACTTTGATTAGATGATGATTTAGAATCCAATTCGGAGTCTAGTCCGAAGTGATGTCTTCCGTTGATAGGATTGTCGTCATCGAAAGAGCGGGGATTGCGTCTCCCCTTATTCTTAGGAGTATGTTCATGAACCGCAAAGTTGTCGTTTGAATCGTACCTAGTACTCGAAAATTCTCGACTATTATCGCCGGCCCAAGCTCGGGAGTCTTCCTTGCGAAGTCCAGTCAATTGATTGCTTAAATCTACAGATATAATTTTCTCAGTTCACTTACTGGTCTACTAGATGTTTGAAGTTGTAAAGACATGCTCACCTATAATATCTTTGGCTGAATGCCGTTTCGCAATTGTAAAATGTGGATTCTGGAAGAATAGTTTTATATAATATTAATAATGTTGTTGCATTTATAATTTATCCCGTTCCTATTGGTGCTTAACGCCAATAGGATATGGAAATTTTACCGCCCCTTACTGTTCACATTTGGTTTATAAATTAGAAATGCTAACCTAAATTTGACAAGGAACAAATTATAACACATAAAGAAGAATAACTCACTTCATTAAAGGCAGAACGCTTATCAGCATCTGATCGAATATGTTCTCTCTTGTAATGGGAATGATCATAGTTTCTTCCAGCAGATTCTTTTCCACTGTGATCTTGCCATTTGTATATTAAAAATTTAAATTTACAACTGAGTCCTTAATGTATCCAAACTTTTGAAATATTTTCACTCGGCCTAAATTTTATTTTGTGCGACTATCATATGGGTCTAAAAGATTCTCCTACTCTTTAGCGAAGTTTACTGAAATACAATTGTGCATTTACGATCAGCTGCACTGCACGCACTAGGGAAATCGCTGTCGAATTTTCCGATGAGATTTGGCGCAGCGTCCTTTGAAACCAAAAGGAATACAGTATACAATATGCGCGTACGTTATTTGTAAGAAGTCAGTTTCAATAGGTCTTAGGTTGAGACTCGCGACTTAGGGTTAGAAGCTGAGAGCTACGACAACCTTAAATAAATATCGGCTCTTAAGTACATGGAAAGAAGATCAATGAAAGTGCTAACAACGTTACTGTGAAAGGCACTTTCCCTCAATTACCTTCAAGGAGCTTGCTAATGAAAAAGCGGAAAATAATAAATAGAATCATAATAGCGAGCAATGATAACAGTTTAGCCTCCCTGGACCGATTTTTTCTTCGGCATTTTATTCAGTGATGAATTATAAAAAGGCAATGCTGACAACTCTCCATTTATGCTATAGAATTTCTCTGCAGTGTTCACCGTTCTATGTTATTCACGGTTCGATTGGGAAATCCAGTAATTCAACAAGAACCCACAGATTCGTACAAATGAGGGCAAAATACTTGGGATTCTATTCAAGCCCTTATAAGGGGTTATTAGGTTTCTTTATAGCCCCTCTTCTTACTCCATTAGTTATGCTGCAAAGTTCTGCAAAAATTGTATACAAAGCATGCCATTGTAACTTAATGTAGTTTTATATCATAGGACAACATAGATGTTATTTTATACCGACGCCAACAACGAATAATTTTGCAAAGTCTGTTAAATATATTTATGTTTCCAGTGGAAGGTAGGGAATACAATTTGCCTCTGTAAATTGTTGTTAACATTACGTTAATACCCGAGTGTGTTCCATCACCGTGCTCAGATCACTGGTTCAATGTAAAGGAGCTATACTAGTTTAATACATGTTTGAACTGTGCAACGATTTTATTAAATTATCACTGAATAAAATGTATTTATTTTAGCTTTTTATTACCTGGCCACTTCACAGTTCTCTTTATTTTGCCTCTGTATCGTTTACCATCGTCGTTTTCCGCGGATTTTATTTCTTTTTTCGATCGATTTATCCTTCTATTGTTGTCCTCGGTATCGTTCCAAGCAGATTTAACCTTGTTAGCATTTCCGAAGTCTTTCATAATTGCATCCACCTTCAAAAGACACTCAGCATCCTATAGTAAACGATTTCTAAAATACCTAATAATTTTTATTATTTATTCAGTTAATGAAGAGCTAGTTAATTAGTTAAATTTAGGTTAAATTAGTTTAACCATTAAAAAAATATAAAAGATCTAATCAAAACTTCTCCAGAAGTTAGAAATGCTGGAGTAAATGTATGCACCACTCGATTTAAAAATAAACATTATAAATACCACACGAACGTGGGAGGTATAATTTAGTTAGTTTAATAGGTATAAAATCTGCATATTTGTAACAAACGGCATCTCATCTTTTTTTGTTAGCTTCCACAAATATACAACCATGACGCTAAGAATATTGCGAACAACCACGCCATGATATTTACTTCATTCAGTAATACAGATACAATTACTTCTTGTTGTAATAATTATTCATAAAACAATTTGAAGTATCTGTTAATGAATGAAGTGCACTCGGATTTGAGAAGAGCCTTCTTATGATTATGTTTCTGAATCTGATATTTAGAGAGTCAACAAATAACATGACGGAAATAATAATTTAACAGAAATTGCGTATGTGTGATGAAGCTTATGGACTATACATATAAGCCTCATATGCACAGCAAACTAACAGGAGCCGTTGTCCCCTTTTTAAGTCACCCACAACCTATTTACTTAACCTTAACTTAAAAAGAGGATAACGGCTCCCGTTAGTTTGCTGTACATATTAGGCGAAATATGTATGGATTCGCTATGAAATTCTGCATTCATTGGCATGTCGTATATAGTGGGATGGCAATTGGTCCGCGAGTTATTAACGCGGAATCACCCGTCAAGGCTGACCCGAAATAGGTATTCGAGTTTAGAAATAGAATTTTCGTGCTTAACCTGAATCAATCGACCCAATTTTTTCAGTGAATATTGGTTCGTGTTTTACGCCTCATATGTACTAATGATTGGATCATGAGAAAATTAATCATTAGCGTGATTGTACTTTGCCATCTAGCGGTTAGAAGTTTTTACTTCACCTAAAGGTTATAAATGATCCAACAGTGACATCTAGCGGTTGAAAAGCGGAAAGGTGAGGTAAAATTTACCAACCGCTAGATGGCCCTGTTGGATCATTTATAATCGATAAGTGAAGTCAAAACTTCCAACCGCTAGATGGCAAAGTACAATCAACGCTTATAAATGAACTTCAAATGATCCAATCACGCTAAAATTAGCACATATGAGACGTAATACATGAACCAACATTCCTTGAAAGAATTCGAAAAATTGATTCAGGTTAACCCCGAAAAAATCTATTTCAAAACTCGAATACCTATTTCGGGTCGGCAGAAACCAGTGACGACCACATTAAACACCACTGTCAATCTTTAATAACTCGCGGATCAATTGCCGTCCCACTATATACGGCGGTTCACGTACCCCAGGTCATATAATAGATATATAGACTATATGGTGCGTATGTAATAATTCATGTGATAACGTATGTAATACTTACTATTAACCTTTGGCTCTCCTCGGATTTGAACTGTGACCTTTTCATCATCGAAAGGTTCACATACAGTATATACCTGAAAGAAAGATCCTGGTAAAAGGGAAGATGAAACGCGCGCGTAGTGAACAGATGCAAGCTCTGATTCTTTCGTATTTGAAGAAACGAAATTACGCTGATTCGGAAACGACTTTCAAATTCGACTTCAAATTTGAAGAATCAATCAAGGTGTTAAAGATCAGTCATCCTGCCTTCTTCACGGTGTTTTTAAAATTTTCATAAACTTTATTTCTAGGCTATGGCATCTCGTGTCACCGAAGAAGCCGACTTTTCGTCTTCACTCAATCCTGTTTCGCTCACCGCCTTTAGCATTGACGAATACTTTTCTTCATTTGAAGATTTTAAACATTTCGCTGGGAAAACTGCAATGGGTTGTTCAGATATTACCGGTGAGTGCATGTGGATTATTTCAAAAAATTAAATCGGTACTATTTAAAGATATTGCTTCAAGATAATTGAGTCTGTGTGATTTTAACCTAGCGTTTTGTGGTACTATAAAACATCCCTGCTTATGAGATGGTCAGAAGTGAGTTGGAAAATAAATATAAAACACCCTTGAAAATAGGAAACAACAAAAACCAAATATATATATACAGTTGAACCTCGATCCAACGGACTAATAGGGGGGGAGTCCGTTAAAGCCGTTTGTCCGTTGCAGCGACAAAATTTTCCGAGAGGGAATTGGAACTAAGGTTCCAATTTATCACCAATGTTCCGATTCACACGCTTTCTTCTCTCACTTGCTTTATCTATAGGTGTCATAGTAATAAGGTGGAAAACAGGGGACCCAACAAATAATGCGACACTGCAAAACATCTCTATAACAAGATATATGTAGCGCACAACAACAGGCAAACCGATGCTTGTACACTTGTAAACAACACGTGCCAAGGGGGCGGCACTTACTCATGTAACGATCTCAGTTCGCTTCACCCGGGAGTTTTAACGTTCTGACCAAATATTTACTCTAGCAGATTTTGTCCGTTGGATCCGGAATCCGTTGCATCGGTGTCCTTTGAATCGAAGTTCAACTGTATATATATACAGTGGTGCCTCGTAGCTACTTCGTAGTTAATCCATTTCAGGTGGCCGTTCGAATTCTGAATTGTTCGCAGTCCAGAATTGTGCTTTTTGTTGATGATATTTACAATTTTATCAGACATATTGTATCCAGTGTTCTGTCACATGTACCTCGACCTTGTGATGGCCGGTAGGAAAAGCGACGCCGTGAAGTTCCTCAGCCATTTCGAGAACGATGTGTTCTCCAGAAGTAAAGAGTGCATATTGACTTTCAAAGAATTGTCACTCATCATCCAACCATCAGACGTACTCAACCCATCCAAGGTTAGAGTTTTTTTGTATTAATTCTCTTAGTTATTATGATAAATATTTGATCAGAGAATTATTGTCTTATTATACTGAAGGGCAGTATGGGTAGGTATACAATAGTAGTATAGTAGGTGGACAATGGGAATTTGCTAGTTCATCACGCTAACTGTTATGCCTGCGGTTTAAAACATTTTTCAACTCAGTGCACACTTAATAAAGCAGTAAAAATTGTCAAGGCACACCATCAGCCTTTTTTTGATATATCTTCTGATGAAAAATTAATATAGCAGTACTCGTACTTCGAATTGAATCTGTTTCAGAAGGCCGTTGTCGAAGTCCGAATCGAATATCTCGATTTCAATTTACGAATTCTGCAACATTCGAAGTGCATTTTTTCACTATGCTCGTAGTTCAAATGTAAAAGCACCGATAAGCAAAATGGCTGATACCGATCAAACGGCCATCCACCATTTATGATGTAGATCAGTGCGATCGAATATTGGAAAGGAATAGTGAGAGTAGGATTAGATTACACTAGTGGGCTTTTACTTGTTGAAACTACTATGTTTTCCGAATTTCTCTTATCATCTATAGTTTTCTCCAGCATACTTGCCTAGCAATAATATCATGGTTACCTATCAATTGTCATTATGGCCACTGAAGTGACTATATAGTGGTCCTAAGTAGGATCCGATCCCCCTGTGTTTTCTTTGTTCATGATTCATTCCAAGATGTATCTGGACCACTTGCAAAATTTGGCAAAGATTTATTGAGGAAGATGATGATGTTATTTCGGACATACAAAATTTCATGCTTGTATTATTGTTTCTCACATATTTCATGGATTAAATATTATTTTCCATTTACCTAAAGGTCAGAGAATTCAGAAGAAAAAAATATATTGTCAACATGTCGCGAGATTCACAAGCACTACTGTTAAGATATTTGCAAGCAGATTCGTCCCTGCTTGTTATCAAGGTTGTCAATCTTCACATCCATGTAAATGTTGTCAATGAAGGTTAGTAAACGATTTTTTAGTGCGATTATCTGCATTTCCCTGGGTCTACAATAATTTTGTTCGCACAGGTGCTTGCCTATATGATTTGTATTCGAACGGAGATCCTGATGATAATGAAATTCTCCCCGACTTGCAGAGCGACACAAAAAAACAGAAGAAGGAGAAGGTTTCAGTCTTTTATTATATCGAATTTCAGTCTTTAAATATCGAATACGCAATGTGGACAATTCTATAGCTCTTTATGCAGAGATTTTTATCATAAAGTGAATCTCTGCTACACTAATGCTAGTGTCGTTGCCATGATCCTGAGGTTCTAGTTGAACGTTAAATACCAAAAGAATTCTCAAAGACTTACTCCTGTTTATTGATTGTTTGAATCACACACAATGAAAAAATCATGGATGCATTCAAACAAAATAATGAATGAATAAAATCTCTCCTTTCATTCAAGGAGAAGATATCGGATAGTAAAACCACTCTCAAACAAGATGCAGTGATCCTTTCCGCACCTTCGATGCTGTCTCCTTCGACACCCCTCTTTGTGGATCCTAGCCTTCCAATGATTCCGGAAGTTGATGCAAATACCCTTCACGCTTCGATACAGAGCGTGTATGAAACCAAACCAATGATTGGAAATGTTTGTCTTCACAGGTGAGAGAATTCGCTTCAATATCCAACCAACCATAGGTCTTTTGACATGGGGAATTGTCAGTGAAATATTCTCTACAGCAGAGGAGGCCAAACTTTTGAATTCAATGCATAAATGATTATTTCTTATTTACCAGTATGCTCTCCTTTAATATACAAAGCTGGGTGGGTTTTGCTTTATCAATGTAATTTTTCGAATATAATATGCATTCATGTATAATACGCACCTGGACTTGTGATCAAAGCCATTTATTAATTCGTGCTTACCCACACAACTACTAGTCATCAAACACAAGCCTGAAGTCGTATGCTACATGACATATATATGTATATGGTATATTAGCTTTTCTATGAGAACTCTGTTTCTGGTTTACTAATTCCTATCCGTTTGTTTTAATTTCGACGTCTAGTTTTCTTCTTTATTTTCACAGGTTACAAAATACTGGATCTATCGGTCTTACTCACGTCACACTTTCAAATAAACTTCAGTTATTATGCACAGGTCAGAATAATAGTTGCAGCTGTACGGAATGTATATCTATGATTTTCAAACCTTATTCTGTATAGAAAACCCTTTCTATGAATCTTTGTATGTTTGCAGTGCCTTCCTCCATTTTTAATCGAGTGAGATGTTATGCCGTGACTGCTTTAGTTCCGGCAAGCATCCTCCACAACTTCAAGTTAAATTAGGGAACGGTTTGGAATATTGTCACCATTCAGTTTTTCTAAAAATATATTGTTCATCATTTCGACAGCATTTTGCCCATTGCAAACCAGACCGGCTATTGTTGCTGCTATTAAGAAAAATATACTGTATAATGATATATGAGAAAATGTCATCTGAAATGATGAATGTTCTTTCTCCTCTACGCACTGCATAACATAAAGGAATAAAGCTTTGAATTTTTTCACTCAATCAAACAGGCCATGAAGATTCAACAGCTCGTCTTTGGAATTTTACATCGAATTCTTCAGTATCATCCGTCTCGAATCAAAATGGTTCCGTTGATGATCCAAAACCATTTCAAAAACCTGACCGGTGCCGCGGGTCATGCCAAAAGTCCCCTGACGTTTCAAAAATTCAACTAGCTTGCCATTTCTACGACAGCATTCAGGAGAGACTTGCCAAAAATTCCGGATCAGATGCGAATAAAAATTCGGGGTGTAGATGTCTTCGAGCACATTCAGGAACCGTTTACGCATCCCGTTTCAGTCATGATGATCGGTATTTGCTAACTAGTTCAGAAGACACTACAGGTTTCTGTTATGTTCTTGTGTACTAAGTTACCCAGTGTTGTCAGGCCTAATTAAGCTACCTTTCATCTTTGTTTGTGGATAAAGAGTTGCTCAATTTTTTCAAAGCGGGAATAAAAATCTTGAAGAAAAAAGTCTAGTATTTTGCAATTTCAATACTATTTTTTTCTTTTCAGTTCGACTTTGGGATGCCATGTCGTGCAAGAATAAAGTCATTTACAGAGGTCACAGTTATCCGGTGTGGTGCATCGGAATGAGGTGAGCTATTCATTCAGTCATGATTTCCATGTCCGATATCCTGGTAGTTAAGAATTGATTGCAAGAAATACAATTACTTTTTGTGAAGATAATTTTTATTTCTTCAGTTCATACAGCTTATACTTTGCCTCTGGTTCGCAAGACAAAACCGCTCGACTTTGGACGACCGAGAGAACCTTCCCCGTGCGAACGTTCGCCGGTCACCACGGCGATGTGGAGTGCGTCGAGTTCCACGGAAACGCCTCGTACTTAGCAAGCGCGGACAAAACTATTCGGTTATGGGATCTCGGTAGCGGAAAGACCGTGAGGTTGATGCTGGGGCATTGGGTGAGTGGCTGGGGTATACTTCCTGATGTATTTGTGTTGCCGAAACCTTTGAATCTGTCACGTCATAATAGAACTGCCTTGATTTGTTCCTTGCGGGAGAATTACAGTAAAAAAGAATTAGTTTGGGCATAGGAAACCAGCGAACAGATGTTTGAATCTGCCTCGAATCATTAGGCGCGAAAGAATTAAACACACACACACATTCTCCCTCGGCTATATAGATAATAATAGTATAATCTTATTTTTTCCTTGTATATACTAATTCTTTGTGACTATCACAAGGCATCTGTGGGATGTTTAGCATTTTCACCCAGCGGAAAATACCTTGCATCATCGGGAGAAGACGGCAGGGTCAGAATGTGGGATATCGGTTCCGGCGTGTTGATTAAGGTAAATCTGCTGATGACTTAGTATGACAAAAGTAGTAAAATTGGTAATCGTATAATCCAAAATTTGTTTCCTTTTTTGCCAGGAGTTCAGAGGTCACAATGGTATGGTTTATTCGCTCGATTTTAGCCAAGACGGAAGCATGCTAGCGTCAGGCGGTTTAGACTCTAATTTATTTGTTTGGAACACAAGAACGAGTCAGTCACCTAATACAAGGAATAATACAGGTAACATAGATGGTGATACTCTATGTACGGAAATTGTTAATTAATATCATTACTGTAAATTAACCTGAAGAACAATTGGATTGAAATTATGTTTGGAGGATATAAAAATCTGTAGTCTCTCTCAAATAACCCAAAATGCCTCGTGTGTACAAATATTTAATTTACAGTTGATAGAAAATTATTCTGAAAATTTTTAGAACAGCTACAAAACAGGTAATCAGATTTATGGGTATGTACGCCATCGATTTTCGGACACCACTTACTATGAACAAAATTACGAGGGAACAGTTAAATTAACAGTGAAAATGTGAACATTGTGATCAATTCAAGAGATTATCTTACATCTCATCTGACCACACCATTACCGTATGAAATATATGCATGAAAGTCATAGTCGACCGTTATAGCGCAAACGGTGTTAAGGATAATGAGAATGCACATCACACCGATAGTCACACCCAGAAGTAAGTAATTGCTGTCCATCCATTGGTGCACAATGACATAACAACCCTCTGGAAACATGTTTCCTTCATAGCATTGTCCCAAACAGCAGCTTTCAGGCTTTACGTCCTGCCAATCCTCCGGGCCGTCAATGCCACAGCAACCAAGGGTCGACTGGAACTTATCCCACGTGGTTATGTCCTCGTTCGCCAAGACAAACATTTCGTTTTTGAGTGCAGCGTCCACATCGCTCTGAAAGCTGATGTAAAGCGCCAGCGATATCAAAATCATCACTAAACATGCGCAGAGCGAAACCGCATAAAGTCGCAACAGTTTTCTATTGGTTAGAATCGTTCCCGCGAATGCAAACGCGGCCGTGATGGTTAAGTACGCTCCGCAAACGTAACAGAATGTTTTGGGATTTAAGGCGTGCCACAAAAACTCCACTCCTTGAACTTCGAGCCATATTCCGATTGTTAGGAACGTGAATCCGCACACCAATAATATGATAGAATTAAAGAAAATTATCCTTAAAAGAAAATGTTTTCTAACGGGCTTTGAGATCTTCATAATGTAGCAATCATTTTAAACTTCGTACCTGTTTGGCAATCTACATCTAAAAAAAAAGAGGTTTGATAAACTCCGGTATGCCTCGTGCATCGTCATTTATTTGTTCCAGAAGCCGGGATTTAATTTTATAATAGAAAGAACCTCATTCGTCCGAAGATGAAGAACCCTGCGTAACGAGTTGATTCTACTGAATTTTGGCTCTTAATAATAAGAAATCTCTGGTTGATTTAAATTTGAAAAAACCTCATCTATTCGGAGATTGCCTAGTTCAATACAAGAGTTTGTATATACACTTGTACCTTCTACTGATTTTTCAGCTACTTGGTAGTCAAAATTCTAGAACTAAAACCCGTCCTGATAATCAAACTCTTTCTCTCTGACTTGTAGGGTATGATTTCGTAGTTAATAATTGATTTATTTCTCAGAGGGAGTTACTTCATATTTAGTAAATATGTACGCTTCATTGGGTTACTATCTTTGTTGGTGTTGGATTTAAAGAGTACAAAGATACAGTCCAGGCATATCTCTCTCTCCTCCCACTCTCTGGTTATATTTGTTGTTTAAGAACCTCACTACACCTAAAGTAATGCATTAACAAAAGGAAAATATGAGATATGAAATATATATTAAAGTTTATTAAGTAATGATAGTCCATATCTAACATCGTCTAGAGCCATCGGTGTGTATCTTATTGAAAATCACATAAATTAATGGTCTCTTTATTACATTTGTGACAATTCATATATTTTTCGTATTCCGTTTTCACAGAATTCGATTTCTTTCGAGATTTGTGGCAACATTAATCTAGTGCTTGGATATCTCTCAGACAGTCTAACAAATCGTCATATTATTTAGCTACCGACTAACCCACAGAATGAGGGAATTTCAAGCACTGACATGTGAATAGCTTATAGTCTCAAATATAGCACTGTGAAGCCTTTAGCTGACTCTTTAGCTTTAGCTGACTTTGGTCCCTGGTGGCTTGGATCAGTGTGTTGAAAACAGATCCAGCTGTATTGAAAAATAACAACAAACAACCTTTTTTCTTTCCCCAGACACCGACGATCCAAACCAGAATCCAGATTTGATCGGCAAATGGAATCTGTCAGCCGGCTCCATTCACACTGTTAAATTTGAGGCGTGCAATCTTCTGCATTGTATTGTATCAGAAAGGTGACGAACATTGCTGCCGTATGGCGAACAACTAGAAAGTATGTTTTTCAAACCTTTTTTATTAATAAACTGTAAAGTGCACCATAAACATATTCATTATTACTTAAGTTAAGTCAGAATATCTTGTGATTAAAAATGCCCATTGGCTTGTTGAGTTTTATGACTTGTTAAGCGTTCCCTCGGATCCCTAATCGCTATCCAAGGGACTGGAACACTGTTATCTTGATAACTCTTCTTGATAGAACTCTTCAAAGAATCGTCAACTCTATCTCTAGATCAGAGCTCCCCAAACTTTTCTAGTTGGTGACACACTTTTTAAACATACATAATTTCGCGACACACCAATTCAGTTTTAATAGCAAACCAGCAGTTAATTCAATGCCTCATGAGAGATATGGATTCATAAATACATTTTAATGGCCGCGTCCGCGACACACCTACAGACGACACTAATGTGTCGCGACACACAGTTTGGAAAGCACCGCTCTAGATAAATATACAGCATCGCTGTTGAGGATGCATGTCATTTAATCGCCAGCCCTCACATACCCGTAAATTTGACCCTGAATAAGAACCATTGCGGTGCCAAATTGAATAGGTCCGAGTGTGACAGACATAGATACCTAATTTAAAAAATTTAATAATAATGATCATAATGAAAGAAGTACATTACAGGATTGGGCAAACATGAAAACACTAGATCAAATAAAATGAATAGAAGGAAATAACTTCACTTCCTGTTGTGATTGTCTCTTGCATGTTTTGCGTGGGAATCGTGATTTATAGAATTTCTCATAGTTTAATTACTTTTTGCATGTTATGAGTGGTAAGGAATTGGTGGGAATTTTGCATTATGAGGAGAGTGGTAGTGAATCTTTTGTGATGAATACCAAAAGTTTTCTTATTTTTCCATTATGTCAAAAGGTATTTTATTTTCACCACAGGATGCACTCACACTCACAAGGCAGTCCCTCGCAATTTGTAAGATATATTCTCACTTCCTATGCTGATTTCCTTTCTTCATTTGTCCATCACAGATGAAGGCCTTGATTTAGTACTCGTCTTTGGTAATGTTACAAAGCGCGCCTGTGGAAGTAGTGTATACAGGGAGTCTCCAGGTTGAGTTGCTCAGGTTATTTCGTAAATTCAAAAATATTTTTTGTGTTGTGTTGAGATTTCAAACCTCAATTTTTTTGTGCATTACAATTTGGAATGCAAGGACAGTGTGTAAAGTAAGTGTGATGAAGTTTCTTGTAACTAACTGACATAGCCTACTAGCAGTGTGTTCGACTGAGTTTAGTTGTTGCCTTCTTGCAACGATTGCCGATTTACTTTCATTTGAAAAGCTTGCAATTTGTTTTCTGTGGCGCTACCCAGAATTCCCTTAGGATTTTATCAATGTAACATAATCTGTATGGTGCAGTTATATTTGAGGTTGCGTGTTCTACACAATTCTAACGAGTGAATTGGTTTCTGTTGTGAACTAGCCAGTATAGTAAGGAAAGGTCGCCAAGGCTTTTTATATTGCCTTTTTTTTCTGGCATTAGCGACGTGGCAGTTATGCTCCCTTACCGCTATGCGTGCAATCTTCTGCACTGTATTGCATCGAAAAAGTGAAGAACTTTATTGTTTTTTCCTTATGCCTTTTCGGTAGGCTTGAAGGCTGCCAAGGCGTCTTATCGTGCCTGTTTGTTTCTTGCGTTGGCTACGTGGCAATTATGCTCCCTTAACGTTATGCTTCTGTAGATCAAATAGATCGTAGTAGATCTTAAAGTTCCCTTTTACATTCCATGCCCTGAATGTTGCGAGGTAACTTTTTAATGTACGTATATACTGTATTACTATTTTCCGGGAACTTTGAAATGTTTGACTTATGTTTATGATGTATTGGCGACTCCTTACAGTTTTGGTGATGTTTAAAAGGATGGGCCGGGTTTCCTAGTAGTCCAGAACAGCTTTATTACGTTTTTTCGGCCCGTTCACGCGTTGGCGATTGCTCTTTCCTCCGTACTGTTTAGGTTATACGACTAGATCGGTACCACCTTGAATGGGCTGAATTACTATGATGGTCAAATAGTCTTTTTCTGTGCTTCGTAAATACTGTAGCAGGTTATTGTGGGACATTTTCCTTGCATCATGACCGTCGACATCGAGAATCACGTCGTTTACACGCAGCCCTGCTTGTTTTCCCGGACTATTTCTTCTGACAAAGGCAATTCTGAAAATTAAATCATTATAAGAAAATGAACTATTGAGATTAGAGTTTGAGAAATATTGTAGAGCATCTGTTATATGATATCGTTTATTTTCTGTCTCCATTCGCTATTTACTTTTATTTTGTTCTATTAGTGACTTATTTAACTTGTTAGTCTGACAGGTCTTATTTCAAAAAATGACATTATTACGCGTATTCCGAATCATTCTATTCATTTTAGTAATTACTTCGCAGCTAGCTCTTGCGGGAGGTAAATTTATTTTCTCTTCGCAAAGCCTTTGTGCTTTATTTCAGACCAAATTATTGTATTTTTAAGCTATAGTGTGTTAGAGCAATCCTAAGTGGATTTTTGGTCTCTCCCCATAGTGTTTAGACCCGAGTTTTCTTTGTCCATGCATTATTCAAGTACAGAGATGTGCAACCTGCGGTCCGCGGGAAGCTGCAGTTTTTGAATAGAGTAACAGGAATTCAGTGCCACTGTTTTTGATGTTATATGAATAGCGAAGCGTCCCTAAAGTTGATTTATTTAATTTGCAAGAAAACCAAATCGATTTTTAATGCCAGTCACTAGTAAAAATTCGATTCGAAATGCAAGTGCTGATCGCCATCTAATCCGGTTTGAAACTTGCACTCACACCTCTGTTCTAGTATGTATCTCCGTGCGATATTTTCTAAATATCCCCGGCGTTTAGCAGAGCGTTTTCATGACTATCTATTCTCCATCAACTTTCATTGATAGCAGCGACAGGCAGAAACGGGATAAGGATCCCACCCGATTGTTTTAGGTCAATTACCCTCGACGTGCCCAGGCCCCGAAAAGGCCTTTTTCTACATCTATCTGTTCTCGATGCATGTTCATTGATTAGTATTCCTAATTCCATCAATATGAAACAACGCGTTTGCGTTTGCGCCGATTGGTAATCCCGTTTAAAATACTGAGTTAATGATGTAACGCTACTTTACCGGTTATTGTATTGTGTCGTTAATGTAGTTATGCCACAATCCAGTAAAATATTGTAGCAATGTAAAACAAGTAGAGGTAGATAGCATTAGGTAGCACAGGTATACAGACGCTAGCAGGATATCATTAGTAACCTAGCCTCAGAATGTTTAGACCCGAGTTTTCTTTGCTCATGCATTATTGTGGTATGTACCTAGGCACAATGTCCACTTGCATTTAGCCGAGCGACTCGGGTAAGCTTTTCAGTCTGTCTGTATATCTATCTGTTTTCATGCATGTCCATCGATAGCAGGGACAGGCAGATACGAGATTGATATTTTCCAGGTAAATTGCCCCGGGCGTGGCCAGGACACGGACAAAGTGGAATAAAATGAAATTTCAATAATTTTATTATGGCCGCTAGAGCGACCTTTTAAAATATATATGCGTAATGCGTAGTCGTTCATTCGAGCCGATTCATTTTCCATTGACTATTATCGCAAGCACGATTCACAGCACGTGGACTATACTGCTACGTTTCTGCCTCGCAGTTTGTCGGTTATGTAGGTTAAGGGACTGATGTGACTCGTCTTATGCTGTCACAAGTGACACATTGACCCTGGCCTATTAAACCAGGGGGGTCAGGTAGTGTACCACATTGCTCATTTTTTCGACACTCGTAAAATTGCTTTAACTACTATGTGGGATTCGACAATCAGTGAGCCTATCCTTCCATAATAGGATTTCCACTCAACGAATCAAAGTGTGACTGTTTTTTTATCTGCACTGGAAATAATATATAATGACAATAATATATAGGCCTTAGATCGTTACCAGCTAACCAACGTATAGTATGGAAATGATACTCACCGATGTATATTGAGAGATATTGGATGCTCATGAACTGGAATTAAAATACCAAATCCAAATTTACTCTTCGATAATCGCTCCGAATTGGCATGGAGTACGCAAATTCGCTTTCTATCGTATTCGAAATGCTTAGCGCCATCTAGCAGATCTGAATCTCCAGGATTTCCTTTGTACAGTCCGCTGTGCATCTCACTCAGATTACTAGTCTTACAATATAAAAAGTTACTGTCCTTGAAATCTTAACTAAACGCAGGTATCACTTATCTGTCTACACAAGAAGCAAAGTACCTGGTAAAATATATATAAATGTACAGTGATAGGAACTACGGGTAAAAGGTATTTATCCTCACTTTCTGTTCTTATGTCGAACACTCTGAACCATTTTATAGTTTGTTTGCCTCCTAATAGTTTGGAATGTGAACGGAGTAAGTTTGCGGGCCATATGTTGAATATTAACGATGTGCCTGTAATTTCGTTTGTTTAATTTGGATATGGAGTTTGTGATATTGACACAGAGACGGGAGATAAACAAAACAAAACCTTCTGTAATCTCACGTCAACTTCGTTTATCCGGAATTACGGTGAAATTAATAGATATACAATAATACCATGCTTAAAACTGCCCTCACTGTTTCACTATACCAACTGTCGACTACCTGAGTCTCAAAGCGGGAAATAGTACCAGTCTTGAGTAAATATTAAACAAGAAAACCAATCCGAGGGTTCGGATGACTCAGTTGACATGTTCAGTCAGTCAACTTTGATAATTCATATTCAGGGTGTTAGCTTTCCATATACATTTTATAGTTCATTGTTCCATCATGCCTGGAAGAAAGTCTATGCTTATATCAACAAGAACTTGCTTGAAGATCTCGTACACTAATGCTTTAACGACCCCGTTTAGCGCTGATCCGCTTAGAGCTTAGAGCTTAGAGCTTTTATTTCTACCGCATAATAATATTGAATCACGTAAAGCATGTAAGAAAAGTTATTTTGTAAAATGATCTATACTGAAAAGCCTAATATAGGAAATTATCACGTAAGAAATAAATTGAAAACAAAGCGTGTAAGAAATTAATCTGGAAGAATGCCTGACGTAAGGAATTGTCGCACAGGAATTGTCGTGTTGTTCCTCCTATCACTGTTTTAGATTTTCAGATAACATTGAACTGTTTCCGTTCTAGGTCATGGGAATATGTACACATGTCTTTCGGGTATTATTATTATTATATTTTGAGCTGTTGATGTATTTCTGGTTATACGTACCAACTAAACAAGGTTACGGAGTTCCTCTCTTGTTAGTGGAGTGTATTTTGTAGAGTCTTCACAATAGGGAATTGAACAGAATGCCTAAAAGTATCAAGTATCAGTGATGCAGTGATGCAAATTGTCAACACATTAGTTCAGAGTGAGGGCTATAATAAATATTATGATGATATTACAGTTCAGAGGAAGAGTGGTTTCATTTCATGATTGTTTCTTCCTGTGACATTATTTGCTTGAAATTTTGTATTAGTTCTACCGTATACGTACATAGTTATTTCGTTTTTTGCTGTCGCATTTAAGCTGTCATAAACATAGTTTCAACTTACTCTACGAAGAACGAAATGAAGATGTGCGGTAATTTGCGTTACAGAAGCGTATTTTTAATTATCTTCATGAGCTCAGTCATCGTTGCAATCAAGGTACGTGAAATAATATTCGATCTAACATTTACCCGAGTTCACCATTTTCATTCAGAGCTTTACTTTCCAGAAATACCAGATAATCGTTGATCAATTCCAAGTCCTAAAAAGATTTAGTGCTCAAAAGATTACAAATTGGGATCAATATATGGTAGGGTGAATCAATTGAAATTGGAAGAAAGAAGTAACTACGAGCGTACCAAAAACTTAATTACACTTTGCTTTGGATTATACCGAGAAGTTACTTGTATTATTTACTGCTTCTTTTCGCATGGTGGTGCTACTTGAAACAATTTATTTTTTGCCACAGACAACCAAAGACATGGTAGAAAAAATACAGCGCGAGCGAAAAGCAAATTTGCAAAAGCATTGCAAAGGGAGTGGACAAATTCCTGATTTCAAAGAATTTCTAAAAAAGAAAGTGAACGATTATCCCGTTCTTTTTTATTCTGATGCATTTCAGGTGTGTATAGACGTGCTAATATTTTTCCACAACATAATTTATTGCTCACTGCTGTTCGTCTTTGAATCAAGTATTGAATGTCGAATAGATCAAGTAATAATTTAGCCTCAACGAAACTCGTACAAGAAACAGTTGATTTATAACCAGTAATTATTCCCAATAGTTTATTACCATATTGAGAAAAACCTGTAAGCAGTAAAACAACTCTCACCGAAAAAAAGCAGATTTATCAAAAAGAAAAGTAAATTCCAATCTTCATTTCCACAGCACTGCATATGCTGTGGTAATTATTTCCGATCTACAGTAAAAATACTTTACTATTGCTATTATCCTTCTTCCCTCCCCCCTTTCTATATTACGTGACCTTTAAACTTTAAAAAAGGGTCATCTACTCTTTCTCATAACGAACAATTTTTAAAAGCAACACAATTATCTCGTTACATTCATTCCCCACCACAAATATTCTACGATAAAATCCTCGAGCCATTCATCTTGTGCAAGATTTATTCAAGTCAGACATCTTTGTAATAATGTATTTATTATCTAATTTAATTTTCTGCATTACAGTTTTTATATTGTGAGACGGCCAAAGTTGGCTGTACTCAATGGAAGAAGTCTATATTACTCATGGAAAATATTTCGTTCAATCCAATGGAGCTGTGGACAGTACATAAAAACGCATATACGAAAAGAACTTTCCTGAGGGCAACTAAAGATTTGAAAAAGGTATTACAAGCAAAAGTTGATCTTACTTTTAAGTTCCCAAGAAAGGTCGCCGATAAATAAAACACCTTACACTGCGATCTTCCGAGGTAGTAGCCTATAAAATCATTCAAAATCTGCATAACCCCTTTTATTTGACGGGACCACAATGCAAGATAAGCCATTAAACCCAAAATAAGTATCAGTAAAGTTGCGCCATTACAATCCTCATTGCAAATGCGAATGCTCGTTGTTCACTCGCGACTTCACTACAAATCCATGTTTTGTATCACATGTCGATTATGTGTCATCGAGGGCCCATGCCTCCCACAAAATTAACTAACTGTAGGAGTAGCATAGTATTTTCCAGGTCATATTACACCAATCCCTGGTTTTCCCGATTCCTTCCCCATTCTGAATTTTTTTTTGTCAGTAATATGCATCCGCATTGAACGTGACCATGTAAGGTTAAGCAATTTCCTATTTTTGGAGTTTTAAAGTTTGGAGATGGCCATACTCATGTTAGTGCGTCTAATGAAACTTATCCTTCTTTTACTCACCCTTTTTTTACTCACCCTAATTCGTGATCGCCCTTATAGTTGTGTATGTTGGTATTTCATTCGATATATATACACAACCTAGAGAGTAAATTCTTTCCCAGTTTGTAGTTCCTCCTCTGACTGAATTTCCTCCTCAAATATTTCCCTCGCTAAAATTCCCCCTCCCCTTGGATCCAAGTGCCTCCCGTTTGAGAATCACTCTGTTCACAAAAAATCTTCTATTCATAAAAAAATTGTAACATTTCAAGGCAAGTTTTTGTGTGCCTTACTGCATTTCTCCTGTATCTTTCAGGTGAAGAAAACATATTCAACTCACTACAAAGTGATGACAGTTCGCGAACCATTTGAGCGCCTCGTCTCAGCTTACTATGACAAAATGGTTGATTTGGAACCCCACGAAATTTACTACAGAGCAACAGCTGGAAAAATAAAGAGAGCGTGGCAAAGTAAACGGAAGTTTTTACTCTCGGCTAATCAAACAACCGTAGAGGATTTGGTTAACTTCATCGTCGATCTACGTGAAAAGAACAAGACATTTGACAGACATTGGAACCTATATAGTGATGCTTGTAAACCTTGTATATATCAATATGATTACATTGCCAAACTAGAAACCATCGGCAAAGATTCAAAATATATTAAACAGCAACTCCATGCAAGGAGCAACAACACAAATGAAATTGTACTATTTCCCGGAGTGGGTGACATTGTTACTACAGCACATACAACCAAGAGAAAAACGTTAAAGGCCTTTGCTCTGGTTCCGCATGATCTTCGGCTAAAACTTTATGAAATTTATCGCCCAGACTATGAAATGTTTGGATATCCACCACCTGTAGAGTTGCTGCGACCACAAATTCAGCTTTAGTATAATGTTCAGCATATAAGTGGAGCTAAAATCAGCGTTCGTTCATTGGACTGCGTCTGATGAGGATGATCAAAAGCTGTTTGTGTTTTCAGGCATACTTATTCTGGTTTTTAATGATTCTGATATCGATAAGTTGTTTACCACCAGAGTTCATTGCTAAAGTTTTCCATTTTTAATAATAACATAGGGTTGCAATATATATTTTTCTTTTCCAGGAATTTCCTTTTTTTAGTTCCGAAATATTCGTCCTCTTCCTGCTTTAGTAATATCAGTCTAAATTAAAACACAATGTCGTGCAGTACACCAATACTAGTGTGTGTGTGTGTGTGTGTACTTTTGTTAGTGTATACTATTGCGTGGCAGGATGTCTTCAGGAACGTCCTCTTTTCCAGTGATCAGATATGACAACACCAGCGAAGTATATGTTGTAAATATGGTCTAACTTTGAAATAGGCATTCATTCATGATTAGCAAAAAAATATTTGCTGATGGTCTACGGTGGAGTACTTCAGCTAATAACTTCATATGTGTCATGATGAAAGAAACATTTGGATATTCCCTACTCCACTATCCTCAGGTATTCATCAACTGCTTGGATTTGTTTGTTTCAATCATTTAATTATAAGCAAATCAACAGTAAGCAATACACATCAATTCTTACAGGACACCACGATGTCTAGCAGTATGTACGAGGGATGTCGCTGTTGGGATGTGATGACCTAAGGAAGCTAGCCGAAATGCAATCAAAGAAAGTCTACCAAGGTACATGTTGTTGGCAGTAGCGGATTTAAGGGATTTAAGCAAGGTCCTATGGGCCGGGGCAACTGGATAAAAGATGTGTCAAAATGCTATTGCGTGCATAATGGCTCTTGGGAAATTCAATATCCTAAAGAATTGCATTGCATTGAATTGTTTCGAAACAGTGAGCTGTTAAAAATCGCACAGAAGAAGCCCTAATATGATGTCCTGCTGTTTTGTTATTATAATATGACCATCCTAGTTGCATAAGTTCGAACTAGAAATGAATACTTACCAGGATGTACTTCCGCGAGCATTAAACGACTTCCAGGAAATTTCTTACATAAAGAAGCTTACCTCACATAAATATGTATATCAAAAAAAAACTCTATTACTTTCACGTTTCTGAAACCACAGGAAAGCTGAACACCTCACTTCACGGAAGTAGATGCAGTCTCCTTATCACCTGTCCAATTTACTAGAAAATAAGAAAAGGCTTCGTTTCAAAAGACTTCCTGTGAATCCTGCTTAATGCAGTATACCTACATATGGATCTAAGTTGCTGAACCCTGCGGTTAAGTTTGGTAAGTTCAAGCAGAAAAATACCATCTGGGGGAATATTAAAAAGCGCGCTTTGGAGAATGTTTGAAATATCCTATCTAGGATCGGATCTAGCAAACCACTGACATGATAGTCGACACGTAGATGTATATTATCAGCGAAGTTTCAGGCTATGGTTTGATTTGGTATGGAGACATTGGAAAGAGGGGGTCTATAATTAGTAGTTCAATTTTTATTATGCTTTATTTAAATTTCTCGAAAGATGTCATGCCATGTATTGAAGTTGCAGGATAATGTGTTCGGTATGACAACATGGGACACTGGGAAACTTGTAATTTCGTTTTCTGGAATGATTGAGGAATGAAGCACCCACCCGACAAATGGTTTCTAGGAAGATAGATCCCGTAGAAATAACTGAAGTCGTTCCTATATTGTCAGATGTAAAGCATTTACATAAGCAACGCATCGCGTTTTGGAAATCCCTCTAAAAAATCTGATATCGGAATTTCTACACTGTTTTACGTCATGCACATGCTTACAATGAACCACGGTCATAGGAACAGCATTGCAGTACTCGGGAACGAACGGCTTACGCCGAATGAACTGGGAATCATGGGATCGGAAGTGTGACTAGAAAAAAACTGCATGTAAATTCTCACCACAACGATGGACATATAACAAAACATTTCATAATCCGTCCTGAATTTCTCAGTACAGCGACGTAAAAGAAAACTTTTTCTAAGTATAAACTACGTACATGCATCCTCCGTATGTGTTTTCCATATTTATAGTCACCTCAAGTTATCACATACCTAAGAAGGGTTTGTCGTAACACTCTCACTTTGTTTGATCATCAATACATACTGTCACCGTAATACCGAAATTACAGAAGTGTATTGTAATATGACTATAAGAATATGATATTCACGTTATTTGCAGTAAAAGTGAAAACGATCGAGTTATGATTTATGAATGACCTATCAGACTAGAATTAGTATTACGTCATACATTAATCATTTGATTTGAAATTTCTTGTCACTTGACTTGTTCGACTGAGCTTGAGTCTTTAACATACAGTAAAAACTCATGATCTCACTGTCCGATTGCTCGAAATCCAGTTAGCTAGAAGTATTATACCTGGTCCTCTCGACTTCGAGCTTACGAGCCTTTACTGTATAAAATCAATATTAGGTATCAACTCCTAGTGAAAACGAAATTTCGAAGGTATAGTCTTGTGTTATTACATAACTCTCATATACTGTACATGTATAGGTCGTTTATAAATTTCATTTTATATTCACCATTGAACCAGTAGTTTATTTTGTTTGATTTCATTAGATTAATATTTCATTTAATAATGATACGCTCTATTTTTCCAGCGATCGAGTCAAGTTATCGAGTCATCTTGGTTCAGAATCGACTTGACTCTGGGTATAGACTTGAACACGCTAGGATGAAGACTTGACTTGAGCTGTGACTGGATTACAACAGTAATGTTGTTGTCAACATTCTTTATATCTGGGTTAACGTTAGGAAAGAACTTGTTTCGTAATCATTATATTTGTATGATTATAATGCGTATAGCCTCTTCAGTTTAGCACCGACACGAGCATAATAATTATAATTACGAACTATTACGGGTATACGTTTTCATCGAATAAAAAGTTACAATGGTGATAAAATGTAGCCGTTGATTGGTAAATGGCCAACGAATTATTTTGATTATACTTGCGGTGATCAGCAATCAGTAAACGCTCTCCATCTTCTAGTGAAACTAACGTAATGTTTCTGTTGTACAGGTTTTATTCTGGACAGGCAAGCTTCAGTGCTGTTCTATTCATCCTATGCTGTATTCAATATAGAAAGCGGTTAGCGCTGTGCTCGACAGAACTAGTCAGAAAGTCGATGCACGTTTAGTTACGTTTTTTCTTCCCTTTCAAAGCCTCGTCGGATATTACATCACGCTATTAGGTAGCAGCTATTGAATAGAATAGTTAGAAGTTAGAATAGTTAGGTTTTTCCCTGAGAGTTCGCACAGAAATCTTTAGGCTGAGAAACATGAGGTTCGAGAAGGTCAGTCATGTCATTCGTTACCTCTCCACATACAAGATAAGAGAACATTCCAAACACTCTAGAACAGAATAAGCTAAATGCCATTTATTAGTACAATGTTCACTTAAATGCTAGCAATTACCACGTTAAAAAAGGTTTCCATCTTCGCTACGTTCTTTTGAAAAACTGAGTTGCATTTTGTGTTGCTGTTAAACTTTGAAGTTTGAAATTTATAGATTCAAAGTAGATCACAGATTTATATGTTCTCGTGAAGTATATCACCATGTTTAGAGTATCAATAAGCATCATTCAAATACGTCTCGCTTCGTAGGATGATTAAGAAATTGAAACTATAATATAGAGATTTAATAGATCACCTGGTGAGGCTGATACTTTGTGCTGTAAAAGTACGTGCGGTAGAGTAAATATGGTACATGAGGTTGTCAATATTTTAGTATAATTAATTTACTGCTGCTGTGTTTTTTCTAACCGAGCTTATTTTTGAATATCGTTTTCGAAAAGTTTTCTTCTGTTTTTCTTCTGTTGGCGCAGTTAAAAAGTGTGATTCCTGCAGTAATATTATTATGTTTGGTTGGGTTAGCGTAGGCTAGGGATCTACTATAGTGTGCAGTCCACCTCATTTTTAGTACTTCGGTTCAGACAGGTAACGGTTTCAGTTACAGGGTAAGGCTTATATTGTTTTTTTCAAATAATTTTTTAGTTTCTCAAATTGTAATTCCACCCAAAACCCCTTACTCGAATCTCCACCCCTAAAATGGAGTGAACTGATTACTGTAGCAGCAATCAATTGATAATATCTTTTAGTGATCGCTTCATAGGTTACATAAACAGGAATAATGAGAGCTCGTATGTGTGTTATGAATTGAATCACCTAGCTCTAGATCTTCTTGATTATATTGAGTGTTCATTTTTCCTAAAATTTATGTTTAAGCCGGGTATTTTTTCTATTACTCTTTCCTGTGTCCATAGTTATTACGTAATTAGGACATGAAGCGCTATGAATAACGCTTCCAGTATCTTCCATACTTGCCAGGTGGTTGCCAATGATCGTATCATGACGTTAGACGATGAGTCGGAAGGGTTGATGTGAGAATTGTCACGCAAGCAAATAGTTCATAGTGTTTGTTTTATAGGCTTCTATACTCCTTTATTAGGTTCGGTGTATACATGAACATATGGAAATAAGTTGACATACATTATTATTGACATAATTACTAGATAATTACCTTGAGTTCTTATGACTCATTTGATATGTTCAGTTGGTTATCCTCAGTAATTTATGTGGAGTGTATGTGCTCTCTGGTTTTCCATATACAGTACTGTACATTTATATTTCATTAATTCATCATGTTAGGGAGAAAGTATATGCTTCTCTCACCAAGAAACTTGAATAACTCATATCAAAAACACCAATGTTTAATTACCCCGTTAGCGTTGATTCACTTAGCGCTCTGTTGTTAGAAACGCATCGTGATCGTTGAGCGAGATATTGTTGTATAATGGCGTATATTGCGGTTTCTATGTTAAATTTTTTGAAATTGTGTCGTTGGAGATTTTTGGGGTGGCGTTTTACATGCCATCAGATACGATAGTATATTCCGGTCATTGTTCCACAGCCGAAATAAAATTGCCCTTAGCCTAAGCTGTAGATCCGTAAATTCTATGAAGGATGAGTAACAATATTCAAATATCCATATGATTTGTCTTGAATAAAGAACATCTTGATGAAATAATTTTACTTTGCAGTACTGATAAGCAAGCTCTTCGCATCTTACCTTGTGAAAACTTACCTATACTCGGTTAACAATTACGATCTAAAAAATACAAGATTTCCATCATAAAACTGGATGTATATATTCGTTTTCTTCCATGTCGTGATAATGCGTTCTTTAATTGAAGCCACTTGAGTTTAAACATTACACCATATACCCTTTTATTTTGTTACTATTACCATGCAGAACTTCGCGCATATACCTGTATTCCATACAGCGCATAACCGATGTGAATACAATGCAAAGCGACTGCAATAATTTTCGTGCTGTCCTCGTAAGTTGCGAGTTCATTCATGTGCGTGTGAAACAGGGGCGGCTACTCCACTCCGGATTAGATTTTTTGTTATGTCATATTGGTTATTTGCACATTATTTTAGTTTGAGGTAGAGCGTCTGGTAGTGAGCGTCTAGGAGAATAAGCACTTATGGACTAGCCGCCACTGCTAAGTTGTATTTTTGAAAAGAGAGAACGTCCTTAGTATTCCTTATATATTTTTTATCAGCATTATCATTTTTCTTATGGCCACTTCGAAAAGTTAGTATGTATGTATGTATGTATGTGAAAGGTTAAGAGGTTTAGGATAACTGAACGGATTGGCTTCATGTTACTAGCGTCAAAAAACGTTTATTTTTCTTGCACGTTATCTTCACCCCCAATACTCAATGTGCTTGCCCATCCAACTTATATATCAGATGACTTCTAAATAATACCGTTAATTGTTTTTCAATTGACAGACATTTCAAATTATGTTAAATTAATTTTAAAATTCGATTGTATTGTTATTTTTATTTTCGACGTAAATTGTCTGAATACCCGCAGTACTAATAACATTTATTGATTTTGTTTTGATCTCATTCATCACCACGGCATCATATTTTTTACGAGCAAGTTTAGCAATATTCTCGTTTGGATGTACAATGGTAGTCGTGAAACATAACATTTAATTCAACTACTTATTTTGAATCAAATATTCAAAGATATAACTGTTAATGTCTTTCTAGAT
The DNA here is from genome assembly GCA_013436055.1 of Halocynthia roretzi. NCBI lineage: Eukaryota > Metazoa > Chordata > Ascidiacea > Stolidobranchia > Pyuridae > Halocynthia > Halocynthia roretzi. The sequence continues at coordinate 172,259 of QRAM01000084.1, read as the reverse complement.
ATCTTCTGTTGAAATTTAGGTGTTTAATTGCCAAAACTTTGGGGTTAGATGTTAAAATGGGCAGCCAAGGGGGGTGGTAACGTGGTGTGACATATTGTTAAGTGTTGTGCAAAATAGACTTGATTTGTTGAGTTGGCTTGACTGTATATTTAAAGTCACGAAAAATTTGACTTTACCTGAATGAAGATTTTTAGGAAAAAGTTGTTATGACCAGTAAAAAGAGTATAATACAGTTTTCGAGAAAGTCTATTTCCAAAAAATCGTCAAGTACCACTTGTTACCTTTTTTCGCTTTTAAAGTCGTATAATTACAGAAGATCATTATAACAGCTATTATCGTGTACGCCTACCATGCTTTTATTACTCATCAATTAGAAAATAACCCGTGGCTCACTGCTCTGACACACTCTGTTCACAATTAAATCTTGAAATCTTTTATCGATAGCGACTGGTCTTAGCGGGGTTAAAGAATATTTGTTGTGATTGAAACATGTAGTGTAAAGTATCGAGTCATGCTTGCGCGAACGCGACAGAATCGAGACGTGAGAAAAGAACTGCGAAAAAAACCTGAAAAACAGGGAAATATTTTGATCCAGAACCGTTCACTTTCTCGCCATTTAAGGCGCGGTTCCGAAGGGAAAAACCCTACCCGGAAAAGCGTGGAGGGCTTTGTCAGGTAACGGAAGTTTACTCAGCCACTGTGTGAGTATTAACCATTCAAATTTGTAATTAGTCACTGATCTTATTACGTATATATCAGCTACGCGCCTGCGATATCATGACATTCTGCAGTAGCAGCTAGCTGATGCGGTGAGAGAGTATAGAAAAGTTGTCAATCTGTGATTAGAATAGTTAGTTGGTTCTTGCCGCACGTCTGGTAGAACGGAGTAAGTCTTCATGATGTTAGGTACACTATTGTCAGACTAGATAAACAATTTTGCAGCACATCGGTAGTATTTAGTTTGTATTTAATTGTAGACATTCGTAGTCGAAACTACCTCGTATATCTACAACATGTGATAAGGTAGAATAATTCGTGATATAATGATGAGATTGTGGAGGGTGAAAATAATACGTGATTTAATGATTCAAAGTTATTTTATGATAAAAAGTTGTCCATTTGACATTCGAACCCCAACGAAAATATTATACATGTCAATTTCAAGTATAGGTATAGGGAGTAAAATTGGTTAGACAACTACTCCCTGTATAGGTAGTGTAGTAATGACTCCAGTCGTAATATTTGTGGCTTAGGGGGTTCAAGATGCTCGACTTTATTGACATTACCTTCTCTTTATGTAAAGTTAGGGGTTAATTGCAGTTTATTAGACTATTTATGTGTTTTACTGTTGAATTAATGCACACTGTTTCGTTTAGAATTGTTATTATATTGCACATGGTATAGTTATTTCAATATTTCCTACTAATTACTTGTTCACTGACGGCCCACCCAAAGTGGACAACTTCGTTAAATATGGATTTGATTTTCAAGGCTGTGGTTGTCATTTTAACCGCAATGGTCGTTATTGGTGATGCTGCTTCAGTTCAAACGGTAAAGAGATTTTTTTGCAATACTATTTTGATATTTGAATCAAAGATTAGCTTTCGAAATAAAGTCAAAATTCACACAAAGTTTTGGTAAAGATTATTCGCTGTAACGAGTTTCCGTTCTGCGATTGCTGATTGGTGAAATTCGTATTCCGTGTGATAGCACAGCGTCAGAAACTGCTATTTGGCTAACCAACCGGAAATTAATGCATTTCGGTGACTTCCTAACATTATAAAACCGGAATTACGCTATTTTTTAAACACCACATTCTCATACAGCACGCTCAGAGTCCAACTTCTTTGTATTTATAATTCTCTAGTAGATTTAAAAACATTTTTTCATTTTTTCAGGTGACTAAAGCATACGAAGACACTACTCCACTCGTGGAAGAAGGGGTTTCAGGAGAAGTACGTTGATTTTATGTTTAATGTAAAAACAGTGGTTAAATGTAACAGTAATTTTCGTTCTATGTGGATTCATATATGCTGTACACTTGAAAAAAGCAAAAATGATGAGGGAGGGACGATAATAGCTGAAATTTCACTGAACCTCAAACATGTTGCAGTTATATTCTTGTTGAAAATTGTAATCCCGAGTTAACTCGTTCGCATGTACGATATTGTCCATGCGTGCGTCCCGAGTATATTTGGTACCAGGAACTAGTGCACATTGTGGGAGGAATAGGTGGATCATTTTTGCTTTGACAAAGTGTACATTGATAGTTGTAAGTTACTTAATTTAAGAACTGAATAATTGAAATTTACTTTCTTTTATGCTCAGCACAAAACCATATGTCTTTTTATAATTTCGTGCTATGTATGCGAAACAGTAGTGAAAGTTCTTAAGTTTAAATTAGAACTCATTGGCCCAGCTTATTTCCTTCGATTGTTTTCATCATAGTAGCGTCATAACATATTGCGCTGGTGTGTATCAGATAAATTTATATGACGTAATCTGCGTCACTTCCTAATTTGTGTTACCAAAGCCAGCAGGAAACGATGTATGATGGGATGCGTTCATTGTGCCTATTTGACTGAAATACTTGATCGCTCTTTCAAAAGTTCGTTGTAATTCAGCTGTTAATAAAGGCATTTCTTAAAAATGTTGACAATAGCTCTGGAGAGTTGAATACACGAAAGTACCATTTGGGAACCAGGGAATTTTCAGAACAAATAAATAAGTACTCTAGTATACATGCTTGGAATTGATTAACATAATGTGCCACTAATAATGATTTGGATGAGGAAAAGCTTCAACTGAAAAAAACAATTCAGGGACTGATTCTGAGAACTTCCTGAGAATGAGTAAAAGGTTATTTTGAAATTTAGACAAATTGTCAAAAACTTCAAGGCAAGGCACCCCTATTACGCTTTACTTAGTACGAAAATCTGAATGTCAAAGATACAATCTTATCATATGTATGCTTAGACAAGTCATCATATACTTTTGCCTTCTGTTGTATGAAATTTATTATAATTTGGCTGAACATTCCTAATTAATTTAGATATTATTGGACTGTATATTTCAATACAATTTAAAATAATGTTATCTTCGCTCAGGACATCGAAGCTATGATAAACTACCTCGTAAACTACGCTGAATTGGAAAAAGACGAACCCAATCCATCTCATAGTTCGGAAGATGGAAACGTTGGGAACAAAAACAAGGAAGATATCACGAGACGACCTAGTTTCGTGGAACGGGTCGCCACTTTACAACGAGAATCTGGGATGCCGGTTACAGGTATGTTGTCTTTCGTTTACATCCGTAATACTTACATACACAGTGGACGAAACTAGATTTAAATGAGGCTGAAGCCAGTTGAAGTCGAGCTAGTCATCCTTTCCGGTATTCTTTTATATTTTTTTCTTCTCGAAACTGGATCATCCTGCGTATTTTTAATACGGGTATTCTTTTATATTTTTTTCTTCTCGAAACTGGATCATCCTGCGTATTTTTAATACGTAATAGTGGAGCAGCCTAGTAGGTTCGAAGATATCATCGAAAATTCCCGCAAACGACGCATGACTCAATGAAGCGTGATCCCAATTTTTTAAATCGCCTGTTCACTATATTAGCCTGAAAACTCGCTACGATATGTGCTTGTAAATATAAAGGCCTTTCAAAACTTTTTTATGACGCCCTAACAAATTGTCGTTGTTTTAGATAAGGAATGACGTGCTGATGCAATACCGTCCAATTTATTCGCTTAGTCGAGACGAGCAAAACACTATTTAACATTAAATCTCATTTGAAAATATATACACTTTTATTTTAATTTCAATATTTTTCCAAGTAAAAATTTCTCTTTATTCATATGACTTCATCACATAAAGGTTCCAATCTACGTATGTGAATTACCAACTATTTTACTCCGAAAATCCTAACAAATGCAGTAATAATAAAACAGTACTACTATTGTTTTTTAGGAATCATTTCCCAAAGAATAATAGCACAAACCAAGGAGCCGCGATGTGGTATGCCGGACAAACCACGAGATGGAGAAGGCCCTGCGGAATACAATACCGCCTACAAAAGCTGGGAATCGAAATACGACAAGGGAACAGAAAAATACCTCCTCAGTTACTCGTGAGTTTAAAGCAAAACTTTAAGTATAATTATAAATTTTTATATGTGTACTCACTTACTTTACCTACAGCGGAGCCCCAGATTATTTTTTACTCCAGCTCTCAAATGCGTTTTTAACAAAGTTTAACAAAGTTCAAAGTTATCATCAGTTAAATACCTTTATTTAGACTCCTGAAGCGAACTTTTCCCATAGTGAACGGTTTAAGCACATCGGATATGGAGAAAGGCATACTAATGGCAATGTGTATGTGGGAATGGAACTCGAATATACGCTTCTCAAAAAATAATGGCGATGACAATCCCACTGCCGATATCAAAATCAGCTTTGGAAGACGTAATTCAAACTCTTTGTTTTCTCAATACCATTATTCTTTCCTTTGGGAATGCATTCTGACGTTTGTTCTCTGTTTTTTTCTCGGTAGGGGAACACGGCGACAGTTTTAGTTTTGATGGAGCAGGAGGAACGTTAGCTCATGCCTTTTATCCAGAAAACGGCGGTCTTCACTTTGACAGTGAAGAGCCATGGTACTTGGCACGAAACAGTAAACGTACGTATCATAATTTGGGTTCTGGGGTCTGGGCAGAAGTCTGGTAGCAGGGATGTAGTTGGTGGGAACTCGTACCCTTACTATTCTTCGAAAATTACCATACACACCCAAGATTCGCGAGGGTCAGCACTAATACCTTCGGTAATGTTACTGTTCACCCATAAATATAGTGGAATTATACTTTCTCAGAATCATACAGCAAGAAAGACCTATTTGCGGTGGGTGCTCATGAATTAGGACATAACCTGGGTCTACAGCATTCGATTACTGGGTAAGTACGATAGTTCATTCATTTTACGTAAGTTGTGATATTTTATATGTTTTATTTATTCTCTTAATACTTGCAATCTGTATATTCTCAGCGCCTTAATGGCTCCGTTTTACAAGTTCGAAAACTCGTTCGAGGATTACGCCCTGCCGCAAGATGACAGAAAAGGAATAGAGAGTTTGTACGGAAATGTGAATAGTGAGTAAACTATGTGACTGCTATTTTTAACGTAGAAAAAACTCAATAAGGTCAGTTATGTTTGTTTCAATATTTCTATTTATATATTTATTAAAGTAAAACTTGCTTCCAGGTTATCAAGATCCTACTAGCGAACGCAATAGCGCTTGTAGAACGCTGTTTACGAATCACGGANTAGGGGGGGGGGGGGGCACTAGTCCAAGGAAACATCGGAAAAGGGAGCAATGGGGAAAAATCTAATAAAGATTTTTTTTATCACATTTCAAAAGTATGATCAATATATTTAAATATATAAAAAAGTATTTCCTAATACACCATTTTTAACCTTGATATTGAAATTATTCAGCCTGTGGGGCGGGAGCCTCTTGTCTATATAGTAATTCTAGTTATGTTTGTTTCAATATTTCTATTTATATATTTATTAAAGTAAAACTTGCTTCCAGGTCATCAAGATCCTACTAGCGAACGCAATAGCGCTTGTAGAATGCTGTTTACGAATCACGGAGTCACGCACCCAAAGTCTTCCATCAGTGGTGGCGGGGGCGGTCACGTCAAACCGACTCGTAGAACGACAACTACCACGAGAAGAACCAGATCAACCACATCTACTACAACTACTACTACAGATACAACAGAGAGGAAAGGTACAGAAAATTAATAATATTAAGACAATCTTAGAACGCACGGGCTGTTTTTTCAGTCATACAGCGTTGTAATCGAATCCTCTAGGTCGAGTCCTAATACTCATATCACTTATGCTTGCACGGGTCAAGTCAAGTCAATAAACAGCTGTGTTCTGAGTCGAGTCAATTCACAACGAGAATCCCTCAATTCACTACTCTTGAAACTTAGAATGCGAAACTTGTACTGATTATGTTATTGAGCTAATCACAGGCGAATTTTACCTATTTTTAGGGAAATTATTTAACATACTTACACTTAATATTTATTGAAAACAAAAACAGGGTAACTCCCACTCTCTATTTTTACATGGAAGAAAAAAACAGACAATTTGAAAAAATAAGTTACATGTGATTTAATAATGAAGTACAAAAAATTACCTCTTTGTATGAACTCTAACCTTAAAACCCAAAGTATAGTGAATATTGCCTATACAGACATGAGCTTTGGGGAAGAGTACTATAATTCCTGGAGATCGATGCTGGGGGTGACTAGAAACTACATAATCCTAGAGGGATCAATCTGATAAATTATAACACCTGGTAATGCTAATCATGGGCACAATAGACTTCCTCCGCGAAACAAGGGGAAATATGGGAGAGAGAAAATGCAAATCTCTACCATTTTACGTTTAAGGTCAGCTGTTTTAAATAACTGGGTCATTTGGGAACTGGCTGATGTATATGTCCCTGGGAACTGTAGATGGGGGCGATCTGGGGCGTAAATGTATACATTGAGTCTGCTGCCTAAAATGTTAACACTGCTCGTCTCCATCGTTAGCCCGGCTTCCTCGTTGTTGCAAGAATGTAGCACAGAATTTCTATGTGCACTGGATAAATCCTGTCATTTCATTAATTTATCTACTTTATTTCATCCCGCAGACGAATGTCGTGACGATGAAGACCTGGGAAAGTTTTGCCAGGGATGGAAATTAAAAAACTACTGTACAGATTTTAGCGAATCCGAATCAATGAGACGAACTTGTAAAAAGACTTGTGGTGTTTGTTCGAGTAAGTAACCTGCAAAGAACACTCCCAAATCAACAGGTTTTTGTTAAAGTGGTTGCATTACGTTTTCTTTTCGTATCAGCGACACCTTCGATTACCAGGCCCGAAGTGGACAAGGGGACAAACAAGAAACCGGAGAACGTTTGCGGCGAAGGAAGATTTTCTAGTTTCGTCACTGTTTATGATAACGGGAGATTTTATGACGCTTATGCATTTAAGGTATGGCTCAAATCGTGGTGTCATTTTCAGCAATGAACTACAGTATACCCAGTATCGCATGCAGTGCTTAACTTAATGATTTCATTGTAACTATTTCAATATTAACAAACCAACACCTGCATTGTAGTTGGATAGCGAATTCACACAATATTTCTGAGCAGATTTATTGAATAAGCCCAAATTATCCAGTGTATAAAACAAATATAATCTATCTAGCAATTACAGGTTTTTGAGTGATGTCGACTGTCACAGACTTTTGAATACAACTTATATATTTAACTATAATTTCTACGCTGAAATTTTTTTATGAATTACTATTAAATTGAACCTATGGAAAATGAAATGCTTGGGTCATTGGGAGGCAGCCCTGACATCTAGACGGGACAAGGGGTTGAAATATGGACTACCCCGATGTATCGTTACTTTTTTTGGAAGGACTGTCACTCACAGTAAGGAACGTATATTTTTGTAGGTGTAATATGCTCCTGTTGGGACTTTGGCCTGTAAGCACTTGTTTTTACAAGAGTGAGCGATCACAAGAGTGACAACTACTCGATTGGCCATAGTTCTATATAGAATAATAAAACTCCCATTCTTTTTCATCAGGATGATTACTACTACAGACTCACAAGCGAGATTGATATTCGGAATGCACCTTATGACACTATGCTGAACACAACTAGTGAGCTCAAGCAAAGTTTTAAGTGGCTAACCGACCCTAAAACATTCAAACCGGGCATATATAAAATCAAAAGATTGTACAGCCGAACTAAATCCCCCAATGCATTCTTGATTACCGGCAGTTGGATTCTTTCCTTTGAAGGTAATTTATTATTATTCAGCGCATAATTCTTGCTTTATCGTATGTAATACAGTAACAATCCGCTTACCGCTCTTGATGCGTTCCTGAAAACAGAGCTCTAAGCGAATCCATGATAAACACGTAAGAACACACATAAGATAATCTTCAAGCCTAGGTTTCTTGGTGATAATGAATTATAAAGATGTATATGAAAATATATTTAAGCACTCCACATAAATTACTGAGGAAAACTAACTCAACATATATCAAAGGATGTCATCAGAACTTTAGGATTGGTTCTCATTTGTGATATTGACTTTTGTGATACGCAGCCCTGGGAGGCTACGTAGTTTACCTATTCTTTATAATGTAAGTTAGCAGTTTTCTTTAGCTGTACCTTGTTTGTTGCAACCAGTCTTTTGTCCTTTGTACTTCATTTCTATTCATTTATTATATTATTGGTACAGATAGCGGAATGGTGAACCAGTACAGCCGTTACACAAACCCAGCTGTGCCAATGGGTGATCCACGTAAAATCGGAGAAATGTTCGAAGGATACCACCACGAAACTGTTGACGGTGTCTATGTCGAAACGAGACAAGGACGGAATAAGCGTGACACCATTTACACGCTGTTCAGGCACGACAAAATGTGGCAATACATGGAAAAGCAATTGACGGTAGGTAGAGATGTAGTTTCTCCTGTTTAAGCGAATGAAGACGAGTCCTCCCCTTCCATTGAAATAATAGTAATAATATATAATAATGAGATAGATTTAAAATCAATTGGATGACAGACGTAAAACTAGTTAAATATTTATATCTTAATTCTAATAATTTTGGTTGGTACATCTGCCTGGTGACCGCTATATTCCCTCCACCCCATCTCAACATGACCTAATAATTGAGCAATAGATGGTTCAACGCAACGATTGCAAAGTATAGTAATGTGTAGCAACTGAACACTAAATAACTGATAAATACAAAAGTAATCCAAATTTCAAGTCGTTTGTATAAAAGTCCCCAAAACGATAGTAAAATATGAAGTTCACCACCGCCCAGTATCCCAGTATCAGCCTACCTAATTTCAAGTGAGTTTTTTACAACTTATAAGGTGAATAATATACAAGACTACCTCCAGAAACCATCCCTCAGGGGCAAGAATTACGTATGAAAACTTCTTTGCAGTCGGGAGAAAGTAATGATTAGAATATTCTTTTCACAGAAAAAAGTTATTACAAGCATCCGGGACAAAAAGGAGAACACGCCCGAGATCCGATTCATTCCTATTGAAGGACGGAGCGGGATTGACATCTTTGAATGGCATGGCGTTTCTGCATGCAACATTGATGCGGTTTTTAAATACAAGGGTACGATATTGTAAAATACGGAAATTCCTTTTTTTTTCTGTGATAAATGACCTTGCATTTATTGTTTCCTGTTTCTATATGTTGCAGATGTTCCCTATTTCCTCAAAGGCAACATTTTCTGGCCTGCAACAAATACTGAACCTGCCGTAGCAAGGGATATAAGTTATCAGTAAGTATTTTACCACATATTGAATAAGTGTATTGAAATTATTGGTTTATTCAATTTATTAGTGTATATTGTTACCAGTATACCGACAGTATCGGTTTCTGGATGAAGGCTCCAGTCCTACGTTAAAAAGTACGTTCAACTTTGAGTGGTAAAACAGACACTAAAGTTCTTAATCTACTAAGTCGACTTGACTAGATTGACTGACCAAATTTTACTTTACTAGACCCGAGTTAGCAGATGGTTAGACTTGACTTAACCAGCGGCTCGACTTTAATGTGCTAGTACACGGGCAACTAATAAACAAAGTAAATATATAATTTTAGCTTTTTTCGCTGCTGGTCGGAGACGAAGACCTACGATATCCCAAAAACCTGTACTAGGATGATGGGGCGATCAATGCAACCTGGCAACGGTTCGACGAGCACTTACGTCATTGCTTCCACGTCACTTTATTTCGTCACGATACTCCTAACAGCTTTGTTCCATCTAAGAAAGGACGTGATTTGAACTCAATCGAAAGAAACTATTGCACAGAAATGAACACAGGTCGGCCAGGTACGTTTTCATGGTGTTATGTGTGAACGGGATTTTTTTGGTTCTTCTGCGGCACTACGCGAACTTTAAAAACGGCTGTTAAACGCTAGAAGAAAACACAAACCAATATAAAGATTAGCCTATAGAATTTGAATGGTACGATATGACGACTTATGTCGAAAAAACGCATCGGAAACAAGCAGTTAGTGATTTAGTACAGTGCTTCAAGAAATTTTGAAAAAAAATCCGTCTGGATGTTGAATGTTTTTTGCCTACAAAATGAAAAAACCTCACTGCAAGTCAGATATGGACATTATTTAACAAATGAGAATCAAAAGTGGAGGATCTTTTGTGCCAAGACTAGGAATTTGGATGTCCATGAGAAAATTTTACACATTTTTCTCTACCCTTTTTCATCAGCACTTGTCAAGAAATTTTATACAAGAATCTTCAATATTTATTACTAACGACGAAGGATTACGACCTTTCGAACTGCTTGCAAGTTTACACTTTTGAATCTCAGGATGCAGCATGTCAGCTTTACTTCAATCCTCAATCTATGCAACAATTTCCATGGTAACTAATACAAATTGGACAACTTCAAACCGAAGCGAAATGTTTGCTGCTGCCTACTGCTACTGCTAACAACAATTCGAACAATTCTTCTTTACTCGTAATAATTCCATTTTTTTCGAAATAATTCCTAATTTCAAACTCAAATTCGTCATTTTTACCGCAATGAGAAATATCTAGACATCATTTACGCAGTAGCAGTAAAGTAAATCTAAATGAATATCTTGCTCAGGCTCACCGCTCGACTCGACTTTTGCGATCTGCTTACAATACTATGTATTATATTGATCCTGTGCATCACGGAAGAGCAAGTTATTTATCTGTATCTTATATAATTGAGATAGAAATATATATTATTGTTTTTTTAATATAAATCTAATATCGTTATTTTCTCACTGTAACAATTGCATTTTTATATTTCTTTTACTGTTTTCATCATTACTATTTTTAATGATATAGTTGTACACATTGACGACGTAATTGTAGTTGAAAAAAAAATTACAGACGTATGGAACCACCTTCCTATATTTATCAGTGGGTAAAAAATTTCTTCCGGGTCCTCTTTCCTCAACATTGTGTATGTATGCACACATAATATTATGTATGTGAAACTTCTGGGATCACAAGGAAATTCCTGGGTAATTTTGAACCCCGTTTGGTACAATGCGCCCCCTACACCCTGGCTATATTTATTAAAACAGACCTGAACCAAATGGAATCTAATTTCACCATTGGGATTGCACAAGTATCCTTATACCGCTATACATGACTAAATTAAACATTCCTTATTATCAGTTGGTAGTAGTACTATGACTAATATTATCAAGAATACTCGCGGTATAAAACTAACAAGTTAAAGTACTAAGGACATAAAAATACTCGTAAATATTATACTTATATGTTGAAGTAATGGCTGGAGCCAACTCTCCTGCAGGAACCCCCTTCCAAATTTCAGTTTTCATCAATATAACCAATAATAAAACGTTAAAAAATTTCCGCGAATTCCTGTGAAAACTTTGCAAGTCTACAGACCTGAAATGGAAGAAATTATATTCAACAAAATCATCATAGGAATATTATCAACGGGCGTTAAATGAGTGGAACTTCAAAAAAAAATTGTTGGGATTTGCGAGTCTTCTGGAAATCTGTTGCAACATTAGGGTACTTAGTATATTACTGATAATACCAATGTATATGTGGTTTGAAACGTAATAATAGTACAGATAATTAAGATAGATTTCGGGCGATAAAAATGTTGTGAAATTTGACCTTTTTCTGTGACTTTAATCCTGTGAAATATTCTAGTATTCTAATTTTCGAGTCCAGTTGACATCAAGGTCTGTGGTTCCATGACTGGCCCTAAGCTGAATTTGAATTTGAATTCTACTCTATTTCTGGATATTTTACTGTTATCATTGTTGCCATTTTATTGATTTACTTCTGTAATATATGATTGTTATTCCGCACGTTTTTGCTACGAGAATATATCACCATTTAAAAAGATGTTTGAATCACCGCGTCGCTGAGTATTACTGACTGTAATACCACAAAACGTAAACAGACAACTATTATAGACAGAACCTTAGCTAGAGAAGGCAGAAAAGACTTCTCGAAGGTTCTAAATCGCATTAACATCACAGGTTGAATGAAAGGCGTTAAACAATCGGCGAGATAAATACCTTAAGGTTATAATTCCAGCCGAGGTTGAAATACGAACTGTATGAAGAGGAATTGGATTTAAACTGAACTGAGGCGATTTGGAACAACAAACAGTACCAGAAAATTTATTTCGTAATTTTTTTATGCTATATGCTATGATTCATCATATGAACAACATGATTGATTCGACTCTAATAGGATTGCTATCTCCATGGAAGTTCAGTAACCCCTCGCGAAGACGTAATGATTCTGGGTTCCAGGCCTAACGACTTAATGACAATATGACTTGTATAATATTTAAAGCGTGATATTTACAAAACTCTTCAAACAATATTTTAAACGAATAGCAGTTGTAGGAGTCAATGGTGGCACAGAGAAGGGGGCACAGTACTCGAAATATGTACTAAAGTGGTTTCAAAGATTTATACGCTACGTTACACACGAAACTTCTCATTTGATTCCTTACGCCAACCCTGCAATATATATAAACCTCAAGGGTGTATACTGCATATCATAGCCTTCGTTGAGGCGCCTGACACGCAGCGGGGTTTTACTAGTTATATTGATAGAATTGTAACTTTGAAATGAAATGTTTTGAAAAATATTTTACTGGTGAATTTGGTATCGTAAGTATTTTAATTTAATATTTTAATGAATACTAGTACCCCTTGTGTGTTACAGACTACGCTAATATTCAGCATTGTAGAGAAAGTCTTTCATCACTAATGATTGATTGTTCTCTACCAGTTCGACTACGACTACGGCCTACTGCGATTTCAATTTCGTTAATTAAGACAATTTTCACGGTGGATTATTTCAAGTTTTATGAGAAAGGACGTGGTCGTATGCATCACGTGACATAGACACATCATTTGTCATCGATCTCGCACGCGTAATTGTGGCGACCGTTACATGCTTTCATGAATATTCTCGAACTTATTTGGTTATTTCGGAAGTGGTTTTTTTACTTAGAAACTATGACGGCGTTATGAAAAACACAAGTAATCTCTTGATTTTTCACAACGTTGCGTAGATTTGTTCTCAGTTTTGATGATGAAAGAGTTGCTGAAACCGGTTCTCCTAATATGGCTCTTTATTGCTGAAACAACCGGTACCACATGGTATTGTATACTGGTATATCAACCCTGAGTTAGAAGTCTTTCTCCCCAAATGTAAAGCTTATTACCACCAAAAGCACATGAATTCTTAGATTTGAACAAATTGACCTTTAAAAAGCTGCTGATGACAATATTGTGACGTCGCACGTTACGCGTCGACAAAAATATTCCCTCAGCAAAAAAAAATTCCCTTCGCAGGTTGTTGTTTGCGAGAAGCCAATCCGAAATAAGAAGATTATATGTCTTTACGTTGCGCTGTATATCCTATTCGACGAATTTAAAAATATCGCTTTTGATTTAGGCCATTTATTTTCAATGAACACATTTCTCCGACTCTCCTTCATCCGATTATTATTGCTATTAATGGACTATGGGGATTTTTTTGCTAGTGATGTAATATGATAAATGCAGTCGAATAGTAAGTCAAGTCGAGTCAAATGCAGTGTTCACTTGAGTGAAGTACAGTCTCAGTTTTTGAATGTACGTGAATACGCGTATAAGACGATACCGTTTAGTCTTTTTGTAAACTTAAGTTCAATATACTGTATAGTGAACCCCAGCTAATTCAGTATTTGACAAATTGTAATTTGCCCCAATTATGAAAAAGTGCCCATGTCAACTTATTATCATTGTACATCAAAATATCTGTGCAAAATACCTCAGTATACAAGCGCCTACTTGCAAAACCACTGTTTTCCATGTTCCAAGTGCTGTTTTCCATTATCTGTGTCACCTACAACAACTGTTTAAGTCCTCACATATTATCATGTTATTGTTCATTAACCTTTATTTCTACATTATTGTTTGAAGTCGGAAGTTTAAGTACAGTGGACGCCGCTTATTGTAATCGATTTGGAACAGTCTTTATTTGATAACAATAACTGTCAATAAATGAGGGATATAAATATGCTGTGGGACCATTGGCTATATATAAATATCGTATATTTACTCGAGTTATATGGCCTTGAGCCCGAAAGGTTCACTGTAAATTAGAAACAAAAAATTGAAATTTTGCTTGTGAACGAGTTGATGTTTTCCTATTTGCCTTAAAAATAAATTCCCACATTTAATTACACTCATTCTACAAACGTACAACTAAATTACAGCATTTACACCGTTTCCTGAGAAAGAACATACCTGAATTCCTGTAAACAATTCTACAATTATCAACCGTAGTAACTTAAGGATACTGAAATTGAAGAAAATAACATTGAATTATTTTCGTGACACCCTGATTGCGCGGCTTTAATTAAGCACGACAGTGCCAATCAATTTTTTCAAGTGGTTAATCGCAGACGTCACTGAAACGTCATCAATCATGAATTTGCGACGAAATACTGTATTATGCACTACATAATGCTTTTCATTTGCATTATGTGGTTCATATTGTAGTGTAGTATATGGATCGAGTGAATGATTGAAAACTATCAAATACGACATTTATTAATGAAAAAGTCGTAACGGAGTTATGGGTGGTGTTGTGAGTTTGCAGGAATGTACATTCAAATACATTTAGATTTCTCAATCAACTCAATCTTGTTGGAGGTGGGATTCTACCTTGTTTATATTTACTAAAATCTGTGGCAATTATGAAGTTATTGTAAACATTTGCTTGAAGTCTATTCTATAATTGGGAAAAAAACTTCTAACTCTCAGGGTTACTGAAATATCGCTTATGGAACACTTGAGTCAAGTCAACTCGTCGTTATTTTACTGCAAAATTCAAGTCTGCTCATGTCGAGTCACTCGAGTACTTGATTCGGTTCCAATAAAATTAATTAAACCACCTCAAACCTTTATGTACACTTGTTGTGGCATGTACTTTGACTAGATGTACAAGGAAAATCACTAGTATTGAATTTTTATATTAAATCCTCAGGTAATAGCTAATCTGTTGATAATATATAAGTTAAATTTAGGTATGAAGTGTACTACAGAGATTTTTCAGTATTATTCAGTGTGCATCTGTTTTTAAATGGCTCTCAAATATCTTTTATGACGTGTTTTCTACGTCAAATTCTTATCATAAACCTAATCAGCCGTCAATGTGTGTGTTGGTAAACTTTACCAAATGCAAACGGCAAAATAAACCATAAACTGCGAAGGGGTTGAACGTTCCACGAAGGCATGTTGTGCTATTTTTTCATAATATTTTATTTATGTGAGGTATTACGGAATAATAAAGAAGAAAAACTTAACCAATATTCTCCTACTAAAATAACCCTCCTATATATGTTTTGCTGTCAGAAATACCTTTTCCATTCGATTTTTGCTTAATTTTGAAGAGGTGGATTGTAATGAAGTTAGTGAACGGATAGCTCTTTTGCGTCAATGCGAAGGAATGCGTCATTAGTCTTCCTTTGGGAGAATTGTGGTACTCTGAGGTATATTGAAAAGGTATGGATGAAGTCAGAAGTCCTTAATATCATGAGTATAGGAAGACATTTGAATCAGAGAAAGAAACTACTGATCTATTGATTAAATAAAAGTAATAAAACAAACAAATAAATGTAAATTTACAATCTAAATACACTTTGTAGTAATTCCAGAGCGGGGTGGGAACAGGTCAGATGGCAATATGGAATATAGTCTTCATTTCAAAGCGTCGGTTCAATATTTTCGTAATATTCACTAAAAATTTATATGATTTATATACATGTGCATGTAGACTGCATGAAGTACATCTCTTTGCAAATACACTCTTTCTTTGCAATATCCACGGGGCCCCTTTTGTCCCAACCAGTTTAACTAGGGAAAAAATTCCACCAGTGAAGTGGAATAATATTGTGTTCGAGTAAGAAGTCCAGGTCATCTGAGATATATCTCGAGTCGAGTTATCAAATGTCATTGAGTCGAGTCGTGTCTTTGCAGCACTGTTAACTTTGATACATGTTCATATCATGTCATTTATTTAGCTTCAAGCGTTTCATGTCTGTTTATGAAGTAAAATCACTTAGGTCTATCCGCACGTTCAAACTGCTTATTCAAGTTAATTAAAATACAGTATTTAAATATCAGTTAAGCGGATAAGCATATTTTTGTGTATACTCCGATATACCTTGTAGCTAAACTTTTAGGTTATTAGTGGTTACGCAGGACTCAATTCCCAGCTTGTGTACTTACCTATATTCCTGTTGCAGCTGTCTATAATGTCGAATTAACGCGTACACATTTTTACATCGGAATTCGCGCAGATTCTGTTTATTGTTGGCTTGAGCGAATGCTGTAAAATATTCAGGGAAAAAAAAAATTGAATATGCTTTTGCACACATAACAATATGAATTATCTAATATACAGTTCGAAATTGTATAGCATAGCTAAGAAATTTCTGATACTATATGCGGCCATAGGAAAGCTATCTCGTGCATGGTGAGACATTGTTACCAATTAGTGGGTTTTGATACGGAGACATTGTCACCACTCAAGAGGTTTTCAAAACATCATTAAAATTTTTACCTGCGCATTACCAGTTTGTACAACCATATCCTGGAAGTACGGTAGATTACAAATACAGATTCTTGAACATGTTTACGTGTACTACAGGTCAGTGGTCAGTAGTCACTAGAGGGTAGGGGAAATAGACTAGTGATAATGAATTATGAGTTTGACTGTCAATGATATATAACAAAATGATTTATCATGACAATCTTGTGATGTCCATGTATGGAAATGGAAATAAGCACTACTATTCAGTTACCAGTCGTCTGTCGCTATTTTTTTTCAAGAAATCTGTCATATCTGATGGACTGCGGTCAAAGGAAATTAATCATGCTCAGCAGTAAGAGAAAGAAAAAACGCTTTGACGCTTATATAAACATCGCGACATGACTATATTTCGTATTCACAGATATTCTACGCCGCAGAAAGCAGCAGTTAATTAAGTCTCACTTTCTGGAAGATAAGCAAAAAAATGGAAGGCTTACCAACGAAACTTGGATTGATAGTACTTTTATTCATATGCCACACGCATGGATCTCCTCTTGTGAAGAAACGCAGCACTGTGAGTATACTTGATCGTTTTCTATTTGCTGTAAAATTGCTTTATATATACATATTGTGAATACGTGGATATATCTCAGGTTTTCTAAAATGTGTAACCAATTTTATAAAAATTGCCAAATTTCAACGCCAGCTTTGGTGCATTCATAGGAATAATTCTACAGCGTACTAACATCGAAACTTCGATGATACAAGCGAGGGTGATTTGAGCGCAAATTTAGTTTGTGGTGCAACGATTCCTTGTTACAGCGGTCAGCCACACTCTTTCGGATACACAGAAGCGTCAACGTCCCCTGTTTTCCTACATTTCTGTAGTTTATTTTTTGTGTTATATTATAATTTTTAGGCTTGCTATTGGTGCTAAAAAGTACTTTTATTTACGAACGGCTCCTCAGAACGAAACTTGTTCGTAAGTCGGGCACCAGTATATAATTTATATATATATTATAATCATGTTTTATTATCGTCAATCGTAAACCCGCAAATTCGCGTGTGCATTCGTGTCGCAAATTATCCATGTTTTGAGTCAATATTTACCTCAATATCTATGAAGTAAGATTAACCAACAGATGAAATTAAAACCTCATTGTTGTGGCCTATTCTAGATAGATCACTTAGGCTACCCTCTCCGTACAAAGTTACATGTCAATGTGCATTTGGCTTACGATTATTTCATCTTACGATCGTATTTTGGTTTCAAACGCAATCTGGCAACAACCGACATAAGCAAAATGCAATAGGATTTGCCACAATCGACTCCTAATTAAATTCCAAAATTACTGTTGTCACGTTTTTCTAGTTTCTGTTAAAGCAAACGTTGCCTACGGCACAGGTTTTGAAGCTTATCTTCTGAAACATCTGATTTGCAATTCGTCGCTTAATCGCTCCATATAGATTAAAAACAGTAAAGAATTCTTTAAGAACTAAAATAACCATAGAAATCTGCCGTACCAGTAGCATATTTTAAACGTTGTTTTTTGTTTTCTCGTTTTTCTAGGTAACCGTACCGCCTAGCAAAACTACAAGCGTTGAAGTAAGTAAAATGACCGAATAGAGCATGCTAGAAAATTTCGTATTCGTGACATTGAATAACCACCATAGCCTAATCAGAGGGGGGTAGATGGGACCTTTTAAAAGCCCTCTGATTTCGAGGGCGCCCGATCCCATTGATAGAGTCTGACTTATTGGTGAAAAATATTGATATTCCAAAGAGAATATACTTATGAAGTAAAATGGTTAAGAGATGTACTACGTCTTGTATGCTACGTATATGTCTATTACTCTATTCCATACGCATTCATTTCCATGTAGCACTGATTACAAAAGTACCTAATGAGCAGTTTACAATGTGGCCTATATTCCCATCTGACATAACTCCTGCCTGTTTTATTTATTTTTCAAAAAGCTCACTAGATGATATTTGGGAGCGTGTTTGAGATGGTGCTATAGTACCATATGGTGTTTGAGATGATGTATTACGTATAGTCACTGTCCCAAGAGGCCATAACCTCACTGGAGGTTACCATCTTCGCTATAGTGACCCCGGCGTTGCCGGTAGCCTATTTAACAGCAGGATGATTATGGTAACAGTAGGTAATTATGTCTGAAGCACGCGGAGATGACTCTGAACTCAGACTCTGATGACTCGCCAGCTCTTTTGCCGGGAGACAGACGGTTTCTCAAACCACTCAGCCTCTCTTCCAAATTGTTGGGGAAATTAAACAACCTCATTTAAAATATTTTGAAAAAATCAACAGGAATTATTATCCTGGATATGTCGTAGAATACCCCCCCCCCCCCGAATGAATAATATTATTCAACTTGCTATCTTGTTTTATTGTAATATGTTACTGTGAGTTATTAGGGGTTATTTATGTTATTTTACAGGCCATCCACAAAATGCAAAATTTTTTTTCGACTTATTCGTCATACGAAAAACCGCCCCCGGTAACCGCGGAAAGTTCCGATGCCGGCAACGGGGCGACGGAAGATAGGCTTGACCCCTTGGACACGCCAGAATTAATAGAATCCATTCTTGAGATGCAGCGTCGATCGGGCATTGCTGAAACAGGTTATTTCGCTATGTATAATTGCTATGTTTTACGATGGTTTATAGTTGTATAATATGTTTTGGTGGCTTTCAAAGATTGCTTAATTTACAGGAACCGTAACAGAGGAACTTTTGGAATTAGCTAGCCACGACAGATGCGGCGTCAGCGATCCGATACAGGACCCGAACGCCCCATTGGGCTCCTATACTGTACGAAATATCTGGGAATCCAAATATCTCGAAAAATACGGATTGTACGAATTAACGTTCTCGTAAGTTTATCTGTAGAAGCTCCTTAAGAAATATTTTGCAAAGCAGAACCAAACTGCTTGTAACAATACTCTTCCTAACACCGCATACTGAAATATTTCTTTCATATTAGTTTAGTTAAACCTGAAAAAATTCCTCCATCACTGACGTTCGAAGAAGTTGAGCAGTCAGTATTGTCTGCTATGTGTCTCTGGGAAATGAATTCCAACTTGAGATTCAGGGACCTCGGTAAAGACAATCCATTCGCCGATGTCATGATAAGCTTTGAAAAGGGTGACTCTCCAATCTACTTAAATTTTTGAATGAATTATCATCGTCACCTTATACGGTATGACAGTCGTCCTTCGCTATATCGCGGTTTACTTATCGCGTATTCACTACATCGCGGATTTTATATAATATTGTATTGTATGCATTTTAATGTAATATTGTATGTATTTTATTTCATGATAAATGCCATGTCGTACAGTACTAGTGTGTTTAAGAGCCAAAAGTTTAAAAAAATTAAATATCCCGTCAAATGATCGTCGGAAAGGTTAATAAGGTGAATAAGAGTGCGTGAATGATTTTTAATGGTTCAAAATATGTTTAAATATATTCAAATAATTGTAACAAACGAACAAACATATGAAAATAAGGTGGGCGCCATGATATAGTAGATCCATGAGTTGTATACATCATTATATCAAGTCGAGTCTTCCATCACCTATTTACTCGAATGTCAAATCCATTTACCTTCAACATTTCAAATATGTATATTTTCAACATTTAGGTAATCACGGAGACAAATATAACTTTGACGGAACCGGAGGTACCTTAGCACACGCCTTCTATCCTGAAAACGGCAAACTACATTTCGACGAATCTGAATACTGGTATATGGCGAAGAGAGGAGCCGGTAAATACAATTATAAAATCAAATGCGGTTTTCAAGTACTCAAGCCTCCAGTAATGTTGAATTGATATAGCCTAATACCATATGGCTGGTACTCCGCAATTTTCAGTTTCATTTACGTGGCTCCTGGTTGAGAACAATGTACACCCATTGTGACTATATTAGAAATAGAAACCAACACTTTACGATTACAATTTATTTCTAAATTTTATACTAGCCATAGTTTTATTCAATTCTTCATTCGGATAGATCTGATTAATCTATATTTTATCTAAAAAAATAAACTACTAGAGACATTACCTGGACTAAAAATTGATTTATGATAAATAAGGATGATATATTAATATTTGTGACGGAATATAAAATCAGCTGTGCATTTAAATTGTTTTGTTAATTATTCTACCGGATATTTATAACTGGTATTGGCTTGATTAAATCGCTTACAACGCTCCTGCAAAACTATAAAGGCATGCATTGTTTGCTTTGCAGTGAATTATCGCAAGAAAGATATATTTACAGTAACAGCTCACGAGCTTGGACACAACATCGGACTCATGCATTCCGACACAAAAGGGTAAGGACTATGCAGCAATTTTTAATTAATAGTGATTAATTTTTCACTTATCTAATCTAAAATCCGATCTTATTTACTGAATGAAATTTGCAGAGCTATCATGGCACCAGTTTACAACTACACTGGAACTTTTGAAGACGTAGTCATTCCACCTGATGACATTTCGGGTATCGAAAGCATGTACGGTGTACGGAAAGGTAATGCATTCATAGAGCAGTGAGATAACATGTGTGAAGATATTCTAATGGAATTAAATTTTCATCGAAAGCGAAAATCACCGTAGCGAAAAATACTGAAGTCCCCTAAATTTACCGAAACATTAAACTGTACTATCAACAAGCAGATCTTTATCTTAGAATGAAAATTGCGCCAAAAAATGTCTTTGTTATTCGTTACAAATCAGGTTGTAAACCATTTGAATCCCAGTTAAAGTCTATCCATACTGAACCAAGAAATGTCAGTGAAGTCAAGCTCAACATTTTCGAATGTGGATTCGAGTCAAGTCTAGTATATTTCCTATGTCGAATCCTTTGAATCAAGGATTATTTGACTGTAAAATAGACATGTAGAACTACCTGTGTATCCCTTGAAAAAAGCTTCCATTGCAAGCATCCCTGCGTCCATGTCGCAACACCTAACACCCAGCTTTAAAAAAAATTTACCATAACATTAACTCAAAAGTACATATCAGGTTCGGTAGACGAATTGAGTCATTTTTAGTGGCCATTCATGCCATACCGCAGATATGTTTTGCTTATCACTAAAAAACATGAAATGATGATGTTAGTATATCAGTTCATGTGTGAAACGTCTAAACAAATTTGACACTTTGTTTTTTCAGAATCCAACGTGATAATGGAGGCAGACACGGCATGTAATGCGCTCTACACAAAGTATGAAGTTGTTGGCAAGCACGTAAAGCTACCTGCTGGTGGATTGAAAAAAGAAAAGCTTATTAGAAGGGAAGGTGGGTGAAGCTATCAGTCATCTTTATATAAATATATTATCTAATTCTAAAAGCATTGAGTTATATTTGAGTCATAAAAATTATTGTATTTGAATGAATCCAGTAATTTGCGAAGACGACACACGGCTTGGAAAACATTGTCCCAAATGGGTTGAAGATGGATTTTGCATCGGTCGTCATGCGAACACTATGAAAAGAAGATGTAAGAAATCTTGCGGCTTTTGTTCCGGTAAGTCGTAGGTTTCATCCAGTGATTATCTCGGTTTAATTGTGTTTCTTGCAAGTAAATTTTGCTTTCGACCCCATTGTGTTAATCTACCCAGGTTCCATTTAATCTATATGAAAAAGGCAGAAAATCCTTTGTTTTGAAACAATGTCTTTATTTCACTACGGATCTTTACCAGATTTGACTTGAGGATCCAGATTAATCTTAAAATAATGAATGAACAAAGAAAACTTGGGTGTGAGCTCCCTCAAGATCCGGAGGGAAAGAAATCCCACTTAGAACCGCTACAGCGTCAACTAACGGTCAACATAGGCATATGGGAATCTATCTATCAAAACCCATTTATTAAGTCCTTACCCGGGGAAGACCTGTCCGCTATGCTAGTCTATTCATATTAAAGATATTAATTAGAATGGTAGTGGCTTAAGAGATTTCAAATTGTAACGTTTATTATGATTAATTTTTCCTGGACCATAGTCATCTTCCGCCCTAGCTTTTCCATAAATGACGCAATGGTAAAGTGATGGTTGACGCATTCCCTGTGATAAAATGTATAAAGTTATATCAGTATTTTCAGTTATACCTTGGGTCTTCCGTTAGATGAAAATATCCGTATATAAATGTACTATATCCTTTAGTTGCTTCCCGAATGCTACGTAAATATGTCCGATTATACTGAACCGTTCTCGGCCCACTAACCATATAAATCCAACGGGATTTCAGTAAGGGTGGGATTGTTGTAAGAGCATGTCTGAAAGGGACATGTGTCACGTCCGATATTATTACAAATTAATCATTATTAGTTCAAATAATAAATTCACCATATATTGCATTTTACATTACTTAAATTCTATGGTGAGTGAGTTTGAAAAAAAACGTCATACAGTCAAGAGGAAATATATTGTATGGTATTTGCACTTGCTATTTTAACTGTAGTAGTTACTATCTCGGGTTTCATAGGAACCATACCGCAAGAGAAGCCTGGCCATGAGGATATTGGTAAACTTACTGACTCTGCATGTGGAATAGAGAAGTTTGATTCAGTTGCTGCCATTTATGAAGGAAGAAATTTGTTTGCAATGTACTACTTCAAGGTATGCTATCAGCTAATAACAAGCGATTACAGTTTTTAGTTTTTTGCTTGCGTGATTGAACGTTGTAGCAAAAAAAGTCTAATTTTAGTCATCACATGTAGAGCGCGTGCACCAAACTATTTTGCGCCCTAGGCAAGGCCACCTACATCTTCTGAAAAATGCCAATTTCTTTTTTAAAAGCGGAGGTTTTCTAGAAGTGTTACTTGTAAAAATAGTTGTCAAAATACTTACATTATTATAACTCTTTATTATTTGATCATACTGATTCGTAATAACTTGTATGTAACTGTGTCCCTTGAAGGTCAATAATGAACCCTCTGCGTCATAGGGAGCTGACTAGGTGACCCAATTGTAGAGCCAGCTCTGATAACTATAGTGTACCGCAGTACTATAGTATTGGATATCTTGGGCTGTTTTTTGTATGGCTTCTATTCTTATTCAACTTATGTTTGCTTCAAACATTTACTGCGGCCGCCATCTTTTAATAACTTTAAAATGATATTGCAACTCTTTAGGATGATTATTATCTCGAGAGCGAAGTGAGGTTCGACTTGACTACGAACGGTTCATACACTCTGCTCGATAACTCTCCACAAGTCATGGAGAATATAATCTGGCACAAAGACCCGCGAGCGACCAAACGCGGAATTTATAAATACAATCAGCCTACGGTTTTCGAACACGCCAAATCAGTCAGTGCTTTGCTTGTCGATAAGACCTGGTACCTGCTCTTTGAAAGTAAGTTATTTCACACAGTCGACATTATTTTTCCTAACAACTAAAGACTAAAAAAAATTGCTTTGGTTCAGGTGACAACTTTTCTCACCCCGACTGTACCCTTCTTGCTAATCATAACTGCCAGATCGAAAATATAAAATTAAAGAAAAAAAAATATTACAATTAATAATGGTATCTGTACGAATACAGTCTTTCTAGTTGGCAAACTTAAAATTCATGCCTGCTGTTCGTTAAGAAAAGATGGTCTATCAATTATCTATTTAATCTGTTTGCATAGAAACGGGTGAGGTTCGCCAGTACACACGTGGTACACCTTCAATCGGCTTCATGCGCAGCTTCGAACTCAATTCTCTTTTTCCTGGCTACGAACATTCAACAGTGGATGCAGCTTTTGCTGAGTTTGAAGTCGGTGATGATAAGGACACAATATACACCTTGTTTAAGAAGGATAAAATGTTTCAATTCAAGGTAGGATTTTTTTAACAGGAATCCAGTAGATTTATCTAATTTATTCTAATCTAATCTATTTTTTAAATTCATATTTCTATGTGATCCTCGCCAACCACCAACAGGTTTATAAGAAAGGGAGGGGGATACATCTTCTCATAAGCGATAGCCATAACTGGAGACTATAAATGTCAATTGCTAAAGCTTTTTTGGTTCCACGAATATTCCAAGAGATTTTTTTCCAAGTCTATCCTATATCCATTCAACATAGCCACCACCTCGACATTGTACTATCGCAAACTAATATTATTTTTGAAAAAAATATCGATTATTTGAATATTACTGGAATATTTAAATATATCTGGAAGGCCTTTTAAAAATATGAGGTCCTTCGGATAGGCTATAGCTTCAGATCTTATCCCAAGTCGGCCCCTAGTTTTCATTCATCAAGTGGGTATGACTATCACATTTTTGTAGTACAGTTACGGTACATCTTTCAAGTACATTTTCTTTATCATGAAGGTCAAACAATCGGATAAGTCTTTGCCTCTTGCAAACCAGAAGCTGGAGATGACACCGATACAAAATAAAACCAACGTTGACATCGTACACTGGCACGGAATTCCAGCTTGTGACATTGATTCTGTATTCGAATACAAAGGTAAATGTAAATCTGATATTATTGGTAATATTATTGAAACGTTTTTATAACGGGACGATTCATCACCCACATGTTATTCCGCTGGTGCATTTCATCTTATTTTGTCAATGCATTAGGAGTTCCTTATTTCCTGAAAGACGGTACATTTTGGCCAGCTGTTGCTACTGAGGAAAAAGTACCAAGGGATTTATCTTACAAGTAAGTGAGCAATTGTTTCCTATACGATACAATTCATAGCATATAATACAAGATTACGGAGAATAATTAGGTGGAGAAAAAACATGATATTTCCGGATTCATCTACACCCTAAATCAGAATTTAACAGTACCACACGCCCTAGTTGTACCCAAAACAAAAACTTCAAGTAACAAGATCAAAAATATGTTAGAAAATGGACATATTTAATAGTTCCACATTGAAGGATTTAACATTAATAAACTCCCTGAGTATTTTTTAATTAAGCATAAGAAGATGACATTCGCTAGAAAATGCCTACGAAATATTCAAAACTGAACATATATTTCCACAAGTTGCAAATTGTAGTAGTCTTGGTTTTTAATTGTTAATACTGGGGTGCAATTCGCCACTCCTTTCCATTCTTCCATTCTACTTTTGGCGCAGGCGCTGAAGGTTGACAATCCCTGATCTAAATGTTTTTACAAACTGATAAACTGTAATTTTCTTTCTTATCTAGCTTTCTGAGATGCTGGACAAAAGAACCAAGAGTGCCAGAACCATCACCAGGCTGTAATTCCCAATTTGAAATGTTCACAGACAACGATCCGGAAAACGGCGCCACAGGAATTAGATTCTCCTACATAATCATGATTTCATTCCTGCTTCTTGCAAGTGTAGGACATGTGTACTGAGGCAAATTTGTTAATCAATTTCAATCCTTTCCTGTCGGCAATTAGCAATTGCCATTAGAATGAACTTTTCCTATTAGCAGTATTTTCAATTGAAGCAAATAGGTCTGTAAAAAAACTAGAATCGCCTAGCAATCGGGATTCCAAACGAGCAAAAAAACAAAGTATACATAGTTTTCGGATCGCCCTAAAGCGTACATCAATATATCGCTCTTTTTACTCAACACTATTTTTCTCAATGCCTTAAGCAGTTTGTTGAGCAAGATTGCTTGTGATGATAAAGTGTTATACTTGAATATACCTCAATTTCTTATTTTCCCTTTTGTCAAATCAATTCACTTGAAGTGTTTTGATTGCATGAGTCATTTGACTCAATTTACACAGCACAACCATCTTGCATATGCCTCATCGACTAGACTAGAGTGTTTTGGAAGTGTAAGTAGGTCACTAGACATTAAGAATTACTGTATATAGAAGATAACTGTAGTTTCTTTTATATTTAAAATCTGTGCCAAGTAGCCTGATCCAATTTCCTGTTCTATGTTTTCTCTTTATAGCAATATCATGACATTATCAATATTACATAAATGACTTGACATGACTCGAGTCACGGCTTTGAACACTTGACATGTCATGAAATAGCAGAAGTATGTATGACTGGATTTTAATTGGGACTCCACTTGATATGTGTCGTTCTCTCTACGAGCAATTACAGCAACTATTTGTCGTGTTACCTCAATTCATACCTCGTAAGGCTTGTGAACATTCTTAGAAGATTATTTCCGTCTACACTCTGCTCATAACCTACCGAGATCCCAGTCACTGCAATTATCTTGCATTTGATAATAGCAAATACCAAAATTATAAAATCATGTTGAAATTGTTTATCATCGCTTCTTATTTACAGTTGTGTGTAGTGTACAGTTATTTGCTTCGTATAATTGTATCTTGTTGCTGTCCCATTTCATTGTGAAAAATATATTTTATAATTTTAAGATATCAACGCTTATTCGTTACCTCCATTACTTCTTCTTTTACCTCCTACAGATCCTTGCTATTACCGTAAATTTCCTGTACAAACAGATTCGGTAAATTGTTTGATTCTGTAGACGGTAATTACTGATAACGTCTTGGTAACTGCTCAGTAATCAAACAATTGGGAGCTTTGACATGAGCGAGGAATAATGATGACTTGTGATCCTTAATAATTACGCTGTTCTTGAAGGAATACGTGAGATTAGCCACGCGGAGATAATCAAACTAGAGATTCTCCGAGTATTGTGGTGTAGACTGTAAAGTGTAGAGAAAGGCTGTGTGTGCTTTAGCTGAGTCTGTTTATATGCATACCTATAAATATTGTACACATTGATATTGTATCAAGACAGTTATGGTTTTCTTTCAATTAGAGTATGAAAATATGTATCCAAGTTACTATAGTATGTACTGTACAACTGCATATACAGGATAATACCTAACAACGGTTCAAACTGTAATGTTTAGTGTGCTTCAGTCTACTAGCAAAGAGAGTCGAATTATATTTATCTTTACCTGCAGCAATATTCGATTATTGGCGGTATATCTGTAATAGTTTCTTATACACTTTTCAGTGCCGTATTTCAAATGTTCTAGGAGAATTTGTTTGTTTGACTCTCAATCCGTTTAAAAAACGTTTCGTTGTTGGTTAGTTAGTTTATTCTTCTTCAAGTAATTCCAGCAGAACAACAGCAGTATGTTTAGTCTGCTGCAGGCTAAAGATAAACTTTGCTGTAAACAAACGTTCGATTACAAAGGATGAGTGTCTTAGACTATATTTTAGTACTGTATAAACCAGAGATGTTCAACCGGGGTTCCACGAAACCCTAGGGTTCCGCGAGAGGTCACCAGGAGCCCACAGCAATAGTGATTAATAGACAAATCATATGCAGATACATGTTGATAAGTCTTTATTGTTCAGATAATAATAGTAAATGAGTTTGTGAGGATTCTATTTTCACGAATATATAATATATAAATGTGAATTTCATATTTCACTTTCTGCCTAAACCAGCTATGAGAAAAGAATGTGATATTTCGTTACGAACTAGTGTGCTGACTATTACTTGTATCTGAATTAACAGTCAAGTCAAGTCCACCACCCATTTTAGCTGCGAATGGATTTTCAAATTCTTTGAAATTTCAAAGTACGCGCCATAACAGAACGGGGCCCGGGTGGATGGCGTCGTTGCGCCAGCGAATCATACGCTTTCATGTAGTTATAATTCGACAGTGTTTCCAAGTAAATCGCCTGTATGAAATTTTGTACTTCGTACTGGTATTACACATATCACCCACCATACACCATACACCCATCATGTCATCGTCAAAACCAGAAAATATGAGAAAAGTGAATTCCGAATGTCGTGCTTATAAGGCAGAACAGAGTGCGAATTATTTTTTACCGAATTAGATGACAGAGCATTTTATTTATTGTGCAATAACACTACAGTTGTACAGCAGCAGTTTATTTGTTTTTGAAAAAGGCCCATCTACACAAATATCCTCGACTTTGCCTCTTAGCCCGCATAGCCTGAAATTTTTATTGTTTGCTCAAAATATGTTTGCCGACACTCCTCTTATACCAATGTGGTTCAATGTCAAGTACATAATTTTGTTTACCGGTAATTAATTTTTCACGCTTTAGGTTAGGGGTAGCCACCCATTTGCATTCTATTCATTTTCACGCACGAGTTCAGATGCGCCACACAACTCTTGTACTTTCATGGTATTGAACCTATTTCTCGCTTTAAGCTACTTGCATCCTTGCTATAGATTTTTTTTCTACAAATTGGTTTTTTGATAATACTTTTAGTATGAGTAGGTTTACCTTTTCATTATTTCGTCGGAGTGTAAAACTATAATATATGACTAGATTCGGTTATTCACCCCCAGAAAACAGGGGAAGATTGTCTGTCCCCAATGCACGTCGACAGGACAGGAGGCAGATAGCCGCATCGTGACCCCATGTCAATTTTTGGTGAGCTCAGGCCGCAGCACAAGTAATTTGACTAAGTGTAAAGAAAAATAATGAGCATATCTGTGGTAGATCAGATTATTAGTTATCCGCCAGAGGCGTTAAAGCGATCCTAAGTATGATTTCATCTCCGCCAGCCCTCCATTGGGGACAAAATACAGAAAAAATATCACCAATAAACTCCGGGAAAACAAATGGTCTATATGAAGTTCTTCAAAAGTTCAGTCGTTTGGTTTCCTATAGTGAACAAATAAACACGCTTCCTCTTTTGAATACAATGGACGCCGCTTATTTTGATCGCTTTGGGGCAGTCTCTTTCTGGTAACAATAACTGGATGATAACATCAAGGAAGAGATAGGAATATGAAGTAAATGTGTTTCCGAACCGATTGATATATATAACAATAATTGTTTGATAACATTATCCACAATCATGATATGCAGCCTCCAGTGTATTTATATATATATATTCTCCGTCTAGTAGCATAAATCCATATCCTGCATCTGAGCAGTTGAACATTCCTCACAGTAACGTCATGGAATTAATCACGTTTATCGTTATCAATTACATTTTCTCGGACACCAGAATGCTCGATTGCCTGAGTAATAGCTGAACGCATGAGTATGTCATTTCAAGTTACTGAAAATTATTAAAAACTCCCTGAAAGTATTTCAAGTAATTTGGATCATGACGAAACCGATCTCATTTGTTGTTGAAAGGATGTATGTTGTATTTGTATGACAACAAATGGCATTCGTAACTCGAACTATTTTTAGGTTGGAAGTTACCGTTTTCAACTTGTTTTTAAACTATCGTATGTAACTCAGTAACAAATCTCACGAATTTATAGAAGGCCCATAACAGTGCTAAGTAAGTGCCCCTGTCACAAGTAATAAATCGTGCAGAGATTGATACTAACTCCCTGAAAGTATTTCAAGTAATTTGGATCATGACGAAACCGATCTCATTTGTTGTTGAAAGGATGTATGTTGTATTTGTATGACAACAAATGGCATTCGTAACTCGAACTATTTTTAGGTTGGAAGTTACCGTTTTCAACTTGTTTTTAAACTATCGTATGTAACTCAGTAACAAATCTCACGAATTTATAGAAGGCCCATAACAGTGCTAAGTAAGTGCC
>QRAM01000084.1:117188-141815 GCA_013436055.1 Halocynthia roretzi | reverse complement strand
TGCACAAGATACCTGAAACGCATCGGAAACGTGAGAAATTTTCTCTGATCATTAAATAATGGATATATTCAATCTATTGTATCATTGAAGCATGTAATTGGATGTGTATTCACATAAATATTCAGACAAGCAAAAATCTGTAACATGGTTCACAGGTTGCATGCCATTTAAGTACTCGCATTTGTGTTCCGGGAGTCTCACAACCTATATCCAACTTAGTAGCACTTATTTATGAATCCTTCTAGAAAGGATCNCGCTGTCACAAGTACTCAATCGAGCAGAGATTGATACTTACTCGTATTTTCTCCTCTTTAAACGTAGAATGACATTCTCTTGGTTTACGACGCAGTGTTTTGTGTTATTGTCTCCGCATGTGAAATCGTGACGCATTTCGTCGGGAGAAACGTCAGCATTCCGCTGTGTTTTTCTTTCGAAGTTGTCTGCTAAAGCTAAGGCTAACGGATACGTATTATTTTTGTGCAATTTAACATAGTAGGAGTACACAACAACACACAGTAAATGCCGTCTGAACAAACAAGCCTGAGTAAGCATTTCGTTTTCCCGTTACGGCAAGTAACCGCTTCTGACTTGAAATGGTAATGCTGGAAATTCCGAACGACGACTCATGCGGTAAGCCGATGTATTTAAAGTCTAAGCTCATTCCTGTGTTAGGGCTAATGTGGAACCTCACTTCAATGAGAGGCAGGAACGATTATCTTGATAGACCTCAGGATGCTGTATTGACAAGCTATGTGCATTTGGTTATAGAGAATATCACCTGAAATAGTTGTTTATCAGAGAACATACCACTCGAGTAAATTTATAATTTGAATAGATAGCGGTCTGATTGAATAGATTAACAAACTATTGCAAGAAGCATATATCCAGGTCCAGTGCTACCAACAGGTCAACTAGCTTGGTGCCTACGGTGCAGAACTCATATGGGTGCAGTACTGACACTATTGCATTTTTCTGCTAGTTATGTAATATTTTCCTTGTACATTTTATTCAGTAGCTTATTTAAACGTTTTATAAATCACGAATTTTGATTTTACCATTTGAATATACGTTTTTGAAAAGGATAAATAAATAAATTTCCATGACATTTGTTGGACAGTTGTGTTATCTTGCCCATTTCTTATTCAGTCAAACGGTCATCGCCCAAATGCCGTTATTTTCAGTCCTCCCTAGTGGAAGTATCAATCCCTTCCACAGATAACAATCGTGCACCTCCGTGCACTGACACAGTATAGTGCTTTACCAAAATTTAATATATCTGTATATACCTCGGTATATCTCATTCGAATATCGGCTAATACCATATATTATTTTATATTTTGCAGAATAATATTCATTAATAGAAAGTAAATCTTATCTTAGAATCTTATACTGCATTGTAGGAATCTGGCAACCATGTTCAGTGGTCACTGTTTGTCCAGTTTAGTTATAATTATCTCAGTGATTACTGCGGAAACTTCGACTGATGTTTTGCATGAAGATAACAAAAATGTGAGTACAAATATATAAGTACATATTTGAATTGTCCCTTTATGCAGTAATTTGTATAAGCATTCAAAATACTACACTTACGCAGCAGTTATGGGGATTGCTTGTGATTTAGCAACCGTTCAGCAACTTTACATGTTCATCGACAATTACATTGTTACTTGTAGTAGAGTACTTTTTTATTTCGTAAATCTGTGCAATGATCTAAAATTGCCACCACAGCCTCAGTGTTTTGTACATCGAGCAAACTAGTCTAACTACCACTATTACGAAACCGTATTTATGCATGCAGAACGCAATATTTCTTCAAGACTATCTGACGAAGTATGGCAGTTATGTGAGGGAGGATCCAGCCCCTCAATTGAGCAGCAGCGAAATGACAAAGAGAAACGAGACGGAGAAAGTTGACATCACCAGAACACCTACATTCGTCGAAGCTATAATAAATTTTCAAAAAATGACGGGATTAAAACCGACAGGTAGAATTGCTTTTCTTGCTTAACTTTCTTGGTATTTTATCGTGAAGTTGATAGAAATGGGCTTATGCGATTTTGATCGGCTGTGGTGTAAGTGCTTCCAAGTACAGGTAAGTTCAAATATCACTCAAAACGAAAGCGAAAAATATGGGAAAATGGTATTACGTAACTAATGGGATTATGATGGACCAAAGAGGCCACTATTACTTTGTTGGAGACCACCATCGTCGGTGCAGTGACCCTTTTGCTGGTACCCTTTTGAACACCTTGGTAGACTGTGAGCTGCTAATTGTGTCCCGCAGTCCGAAGCCCGAAGCCCGATGCCCGATGCCCGAAGCCCGAAGCCCGCAGCCCGCAGGCCGCAACCTCTTCATCTAGAGACCTTCTCGCACGCGTCTGAGCCACTTTTCCGCCCCTATAAAACAAATAATCAAAAATAAGTGATATCTATTGCGTCGTCTAGTGGAAGGAGCTCTGAATGGCGTTCCTTGGTTAATTATCCAGTACCTTGTGACTCGATTATAACGAAACTTGCTTATTTCAGGGGTTTCGTATTCTACATTTAGTGCTACTGGGCGCCGTTTTATGTGTGAATATTGTTGGGCGGAGAGTGATCCTAGTGGGGGAGAACTCATCAAAACCCTTGTCCCAAATCACCCGATGTGACCATAAATTGTTTCATTCTCCAAGTACGCTCGTATTATTACGTAATGTATTTTCTATCCCATTTCTTAGGAACGATCACGCCAGAAACATTAGCGTTGGTTAATCAATCGAGATGCGGAGTAGCGGATCATATGTTGGATTCCAACGCCCCGGCTGAATACAAAATAAAAAGCATTT
This sequence comes from Halocynthia roretzi, assembly GCA_013436055.1. Taxonomy (NCBI): domain Eukaryota; kingdom Metazoa; phylum Chordata; class Ascidiacea; order Stolidobranchia; family Pyuridae; genus Halocynthia; species Halocynthia roretzi. The sequence goes on along the minus strand of QRAM01000084.1, from coordinate 138,990 downwards.
GGAAGTCGAAATACCAACACACGTCCGGATTGTTCTTTATCACCTATTCGTGAGTACACTAAATTATATGCTATGCAGAGTATTTGATAACTTTCTAAAGTGATACAACATGAAGTTTTTAACGGATTTAATAGTCCCTGTGTAAACGACATATCAGTCGTCAAATGAACTACGTCCATGTTAACAATCCAAGTCCAAGGAAATCAGATTATCTTAGTTATATCCGTTTCAGTTGTCTCTATATTTTTCTAATTTGCGCGTAGATAATTCTCTGTTGACAGATGCGGGGGTCAAGAGTTCAGTAAAAGGTTGCACCTTGCACTATGATACTGATGGCCTATACTTTTTCCAGACTGCCAAAAAGTCTGCCCAAATCTCTCAAACGTCACGACTTTCACCGCGGACTCCTTTCGGGAATGTGCATATGGGAGACGGTTTCAAACGTCCGATTTCAATGGATCGCCGATAATTCTTCAACTGATGTTAAGATTGAGTTTGAAAGCCGTAAGTTACTTGGGTATTTGAACAAGTGGGAGTTTTAGTATACAACTCGTATAAATGGGCTTAATAGCTAACACTATGTACTATTGTATATCATATACCATTTTAACACTATAAATCTTGAGGGAATATATTTGGGGCGAACGTGATTGCTTCCACACTACCTCTACAATAAATAGGATAATATATATCACATCACTGTTCCTATATTATTCATGCAATTAATGGCCACCAGATTAAAAATAACGGCCCCCAGCTGTCGTAGTTCCATAACAGTGGATACCTGATTAGTGAGGTTCAGCCTGTGTGTATTATAAACATTTTCACTCTAACGATTTCACCTCTTCCGCAGACACCTCTTGTCCAGCCGCAAACCCTTGGTTTTATATAATAGTGAAGGTTCATCAGCCTTCAGTAGGCTGCTTGACGTTCTGCAAGCCTTATAAATATTTTGTATTAGGAAAGCACGGAGATGGATACTCATTTGATGGAACTGGAGGAACTTTGGCTCACGCGTTCTACCCTGAAGATGGACGATTGCACTATGACGGCGACGAAGACTGGTATCTTGGAAAAAATGAATACGGTAAAACTGAACAGAATATATAGCCTTGAAACTAAAATATATAACAACAATCCAGAGTTCTGAAAATAGTATTGAGTAGTATTCGATCAGGGAGTCCTATCCTCTCTGGAGGCACTGGGAGCTTGTAGCGTCCACCCTCCCTTTCTTGCAAATCTCAGTCTGACGCACCATGGCGTACCCCTATTTCTTGAAACCCATTCCCATCTCTGATTTGTTAAAATTGAGGGGCGTGTAATCCGTAACGATAAACTGTAAACCGACGTGAAATATTGTTTTGCAGGAGATTCAACAAAAAAGGACATTTTTTCTACATCATTACATGAGCTGGGTCACATCCTTGGTCTTCTGCATTCAGATATACCTGGGTGAGTGAAATATACAACGCTACGCTAAAGCATTCGCATTTATACCTAATAAAAATTGAATAACTTACTAATGTACAATAGTATATTCTTATTTCGCGATAATGTATCAAATTTTCAAATAGATAATCTAAGCCACTTCTAAAATAAAATTTCTTCATTTTTTCTCAAGCTCCATCATGGGTCCGATCTATAAATATCAGGGGACTTTTCGTACCCTTAAAATACCAAAGGATGACAGAGATGGAATAGAAGATATGTACGGAAAGTGGAAAAGTACGAAAACATTTTCTGCAAACCCGAAATTTAATAATTGCTTTCCAAAAGATTTGAGATGATTAATAAGATTTCTTTTCGCATGCAGGACTTAATCCAGTAAAGGAAAGTACTAGCGCCTGCCGGAACCTATACGAGTTATACGAAAAACGTACGTTGCCAAGCGTTGAACCTGTCAAAGAAGGATTGCACAAGATACCTGAAACGCATCGGAAACGTGAGAAATTTTCTCTGATCATTACATAATGGATATATTCAATCTATTGTATCATTGAAGCATGTAATTGGATGTATATTCACATAAATATTCAGACAAGCAAATATCTGTAACATGGTTCACAGGTTGCATGCCATTTAAGTATTCGCATTTGTGCTCCGGGAGTCTCACAACCTATATCCAACTTAGTAGCACTTATTATGAATCCTTTAGAAAGGATCTATCAGATCAGGGGTCACCAAACTTATTTTACAGCGGGCCGAATAACTGAGAGAATGACGAGCGCAGGCCGCATAGATGTTCAATATTCGCAAGCATATCCCCTTTTTAAATCACCAACCACCTAGTTACTTAACCTTAATTTAAAAAGTGGATGACTGCTCCCGTTAATTTGATGTGCATATCAGATTTATGTGTATGGATTCGCTATGAAATTCTGCATTCATTGGCGTGTCGTATATAGTAGGATGGCAATCGGTTCGCGAGTTATCAAGGATTGTTCATTCGTTACGGCCGACCCGGAATAGGTATTCGAGTTTTGAAATGGATTTTTTCGGGGTTAACCTAAATCAATCGACCCAATGTTTTCAGGGAATGTTCTTTTATGTATTACGTCGCATATGTGCTAATTTTAGCGTGATTAAATCATTAGTCATCAATGTTCGGTTTGGAATTGCTGCATCCAACCAAGAATATTGCTCAGGGTAAGCGCCTGATTGAATGCTGGCTGAGGTCAGCACATAGAAATAGATTAGATCCTACGTAATGACAGCACATTGTATTTGCCATGTGACAGCGTCGTGTTCAGTGCATTTTATTAAGCAAATTTAAGTGGCAGCGGCGGGCCGGCTGAGCTGATCTCGCTGGTCGGATCCGGCCGGCGTGCCGTAGTTTGGTGACCCTTGATCTATTTAGTTCACTAGGACCCAGGTAACAGTACAACCCGCTAGCTCTATCAAGCAATGAAGTAGCTGCACTTTATTTTTTGATTACAACCCCGGGTACCCAGTTTAGATTCCTATATTTTTCTACAACAGTGGCTCTGAAGCTTTTTTGCTAATGGTCTCATTTGACTAGTAATTTACTTATATACAGTATATTGTATACAGTCGTGAAACAATATATAAAACAAAAATATTTGATTTAGCAACGCACTGATATGAAAATCAAATGAAATTTTAATATAGTCAAAATTCTCCACTACATGAATGTGCCCTAGTAGCAAAACTAGACTTGCCAGACGTCTTTTTATTTCCAATGACAATATATTATCCAAACATTACTAATGTGGGGATTAAAAAAAATCAAACGCCGAAGTTAAATTGGTGTAGCCCATTTAAATATACATGTCATTTTGCAAATCCACCTTTATGTATGTCGCACTTCATTTAAATCTTCCAAGTTTTGGAAGTTTTACTTCAGCAACTTCCACTGTGACACGAGCAAAATGTAAAGGAATTTAATGTAATACACCCTCTGCATGCCACATTGGTTATTGTTATATTTATTTATTTATTATTCCCTCGCACGGATTCTGATTGCAGATAAATCCTGCGGGGACAAAAGGAGGATGTAAGGAGACATGTGGATTCTGTCCTGATACAGTCGCCGTATCGAAGAGGAAACCCCAATCCACGGACAAAGCTTCAAATCTCGTGATGTCTGTTTGCGATATCAGGAACTTTGATTCCATCATAACAATATCTGATCATCATCATGGTTATTCAGCCTATTACTTCAAGGTTTGTTTCACAATAAAATTATTCCTATTGATATATATACCGATGAATTTGTATCATACTGTATAAACACATTGATACCTATTGGTATTGGTTTATAAGCTTCAATTCGATCCTAATTATCATGACACTAACATTGATAGACAGGTGCAAGAGGTTATTTGATCACTAACAGAAGTGCAGTGAAAATTCAAAACAGCATCCAGTAAAACCTTTAATACCAGAAGGATTCTCAAAGACCGCAGCATGTATACTAACACTGTGTATATATATATATGTATACATATTTAAATCAACTTATTATTTCACAGGACAACTTTTATTTCGAGAGCAAGATGAATTTTGAAAGTAATGGCCACAGCAAACACGATATCCTGGATAGCAGAAGGTGGAACAAATCCTATGTGTGGAAAACAGATCCAAAAACCATTCCACCGGGCTCATTAAAATTCAAAAGTCTAAATTTTTTTCATCAGTCTTCCAGAGTTCATGCTCTGATCATGGCTGGCCACCAATACTTTGCTTTTGACAGTAAGTTTTATTTCTATTGAACTAGATTTCATTCTGTCTCGATGGATCAAGGCTTAAGAGCACTCGATTTATATCGAAAATTTGTTTTTTAAATTCTTACTTGTACAAAATTTTAACTTGACTTGAAATTGATTTGTAAATAATAAGTCTATAAACTATGATGGCTTGATACCAAGTTACTCCATAATATCTAAAGATAATGTCAAGTGAAGAGAATCCTCAGTGACAGTGACCAGCTGCAGACTTGGTTTTAAAACTGGCCAGGCCATCCTTCACCTATGAGCTTAGCCCATTAGTCCACAACATGCAGTGGTGCCAACAAGTAGGTTATAGCTGTCAATGCTCATTCATGATAATGATAGCGAAAAATGGAGTGTTCCATGAGAATTTTGTGTTTTTAATGAAGATTAAAAATATATCAAAGAATGTAATAACAACGGCCTCTATATACAACTTGCTTTCTGTTGATTTTCTAGAATCTGGCCATGTGCATCAGTATAGTACTTCCACACCACATATATCATTCGTTCAAACACTGAATGTGAAAGATCTATTTCCCGGCTATCCCCATTCCAGCGTTGATGCAGCGTATGTCGAAGAATTGAAAACTACAAGAACTCCAAAGACAGTCTATTCTCTCTTTCGTGGAAGCAGGATGTGGCAGTTTCAGGTTGGAGCAGTACTGCTATTGAATTGGTAAAAAAAACGTACCGTATTTTCCAGTCCATATTTACCGCGGGCAATGGTAGAAACCGATTATGATTGTAAAATATACATTACATTACATGCATCGAAGAACAGTGTTTTGTATACGTCCGTCTTTATGGAAAAATATGACTTGTGAGTGGCAACCCATACTATTCCTAAGCTAGGAATTATATCTCACATCTGTTAACCGTAAAACAGAACTGTAGGATGAAACAGTGTCGTGATCCTTCATATATTATACAGGAAACTCAAAACCCAGATAAATATTACAAGGAACAAAAAGACGAACCGCTTTTCACTCCTGTCGATAACAGAATGAACGTAGATATAAGTAGGTGGCATGGTGTCCCGGCATGTGATGTAGATTCTGTATTCAAATACAAAGGTAAACAACTTTTCAACTTTTTTTCCACGTTCAGGTTCCGTACAGATAATTGTAAATTTCTGTTTGCAGGTGTTCCGTATTTTTTAAAAGGAAATATATTTTGGCCTGCTCTAAAGGAAGAAGCTCGAATCCCGCGAGATATAACCTATAAGTAAGTATTGAATACTTTACTTTATTACTTTTTCTATCGCTGGTAGTGCTATAGTGACTGGATTCACTCAGACTCAGGCTTGACTTAGGCGTCGCACTATTTTACTGATGTTCAATTATTTGATTTACCCAATATATTTGACTTCACTAGAGTTGCATAGGTCTTGACTCAGGTAAAAGTTGTCAAAGAGACTTGAACCGAGTCACAGTTGTCAGAATACCTAACCTGACCTAATGTAAATGAATGACGCCCGACTATGACAATGATTATTGGTGTTTTTTTTATTAGCACATTTCTTTGTCTGTGTGTTAATGTGATACCAGGCAACTCGTTATCGATTGGGTCACCCAGGCTCATTCAATTTTATATAGGTGGCAGGTAAAACCGCGCTGACCCGGTAATTATAGTGGCATCATAAAAAACTATGTGAAATCTCTTGCGCTATCTAGCGGAAACAATGTCGCTACTAGGTCCCGTTTCTGTGTATTTAAAATTGTATGTGAAAAGATAGCGGTGTTAGGGAGGCCCGAGGGGGACAGAAATTCGTCATAACTCCTGTTGCAGGAACTCGATTGGTTCGTAAATTGGTTAAGTTGAGGCATTATTATTATAACGCTGTAAAGACAGGGGGCTGGAAATTAGTCATAACCCTGCCCCAGTGACCTGATTTGATTCGAAATTGTTTTATTATGCAAGCTGGTTCATTCTGTTCTAGTGATATAAGAAAGTGTTGTATTTAAAAACAAACAAACAAAAAATCTCACAATTCCAGTAGTATATACATTGTTGATGTGATTGACGGCTCGTTTCCCTGAATCACAACACCTGCCTTTCCGAAACACCTTAAATAAATAAAGCTTGTTTTCTTTTAAGTTTTTTTCGTTGCTGGAAGAACGAGCCAACGGATTTAAATATTCCAAGTTCCTGTAATCAGAAGGTCGATGAAAATCCAGGAAATGGTATTGGGAAACAATCTAAGTTATCCTTCAAACTTACATTCTTTATTTTATCTCTCAATATTTTCCTAGTATTTTGAAAGACCAAAAATTTTATATCCTTGGTACAGTATTTATTTTATTTGTAGTTATATAATGTTCTATATTTTCAAGTATTATTATAAGCTTCAGTAGTTTATTACCGTAGTATGCATGAGTTCTACATGAGCATTTTAATTGTTGACTCACACATTTTCCCATTTTTATACTGTCTTCTCCACAACATTTCATTTTCTTTTGCAACATTCAATGGCGCTATTTATTTTGTATTCTGGTCCAAATGGTGGGTTAAAGGGGGCTGAAATCCTACTTCGGATTAACCTAACGCTCCTCAGCGGATAATATAAGAATCATGCACTTCAGTTCTAGAAAACTGATATGAATCTAAGTAGGCTATATATTATGTCCTGGACAAAATAGCAATCAACATAGTCTATTTTCTGTCTTGAATATCAACTGCAATGCTGATGATCTTGCATAGGAGTCAATCCATCCCGTGCAATAATATATAAGAAGACGAAAACAAAAATATATAATTTATATTAACAGAAAATGAAATCCATTGATACAGCACTGCAATCCTCATGGTACATATGTCATTCATAAACTCTTTATAAGATTTTCCCCTCCTGAATATCTCGTGTGAATGCTGTTAATCAGGGGAAGTTTTTGCTTCAGTTCTTCCACAGAGGTCGAGGAAATCTGTTTGCAAGACGACACGTCTATTTCGCGAAGCCATTTAGTACTTGTCGGTAAATCAGAGAGAAACCTAAAATGGAATATACTGGATATTTAAAAGTACCTTAAGGTCTAAAATTATATTTTCAAAATAAATTCTTTCAGTTCAGGTTGGGAAAACGGTCTCACTAGAGTTGCTAGGAGAGGTAGGCTTGCTAAATAAGGATAGAGAAATTCTGTATCATTAGATAGAATTATTGTATTTCTGTTTCGCGGCTAATTATTTGATACTAGTAAACGAACCTGTCTACGCTTGAGTAAAGGACCTGAGAGTTTAAACATGAATGAGTCTCCTGAACTCTTTGTAGGCCCATAGGCTGAAAGTTATTTTGTTTAGGATAACATGCACAAAAACCAAGAATTTTAACTATAAAGTAATGTAAAGTACCTGCTTGTGATGCTGTCGCAGTTTGAAACGTTTAAAGTTTCCAAACGATGAAGATATTTTGTGACATATTTGAGCCCTTGGTCTGTGATCTGTGTAAAGAGTAACATACAGAAAGTATATATTTAAACACAGGTCACTTCAACTGAAGTTTCTTATATTCAATATTAAATGCTGTTTACAAATGTAGAATCATTAGTGTGGTTAGGAGAACACTTGCAATGTGTGGACATCTATTTGTGTTGGTAATGTAGTGATAGAAAATCTTACTGAAGAGCAAGAAGAAATGTGAAGCTTATTGAGCGACGGACATCCAAGTGCAATTCCCTTTAGAACCTGGTCTGTCACAGCTACTGGAAGCATGTTGAGGCAAAGGCTTTCCATGTCAGGGAATGATGCATGCTTGAAACTATAATAGTTGAAAGTCAAACATTACTTATAACTTAGAATCACAGATTAGGTGAAATGCTGACTTCTGTGAAAAGGGATTTAGACCTACAGTTTAGCAACTCATTTCATATTTTCATAAGATAAAGTTGTCTGATCATAGCAAATATTACAATAATTTTACTACTCCAAACTTGTGCACCTGACTTCTTTATGGATACTGCATCGACCTCCAGAGTTGATTGTAATGCTAACCAAAATAATAATTTAAATAAGGAAAAATATATTCCCCACCTTCGTAGTGCAAACACATGCTATGATTTGAACAACCCAATAGTTGACGTTGGTGTGTATATGCTAATAGAATGGATTAAGACAAATTTTGTTTTCTAGTGAGCATTCGGTAATTCTGTTATAATACCTGAACACGTGCTTCAAGCTAGCGTCAGTTATTTTCGAGCAGTTTGACAAAGATAAATCATGCAAATGGCAAAGACGTTGTATTCCTCTTTCCTTCAGGCACTGCTGTATATCCACGGGCTCTTTTTCAGCTTGAACAACAGAAAGGTAAGCATTCCTTTCAGGTGTTGCAAGTAGCGAATTTACCTCCAACAAAACTTAATAGCAAAGTAATTAGAAATAAGATTCCAAGCTAACCATTATCCTCATTGGACAAGAACTGTTCTTGGCCTTTAACTGTTCTCACAATACCCAATAGGCCATCATCAGTTACATGCTGACACCAGGCAAGCGAGAGATATTGAAGCTGGGTAAGGTGTGTGAAAACGCACTAAAAATTATAAGTGTATATAGTTTAGTGGTTATCGCCTGTACTAAAATGTAATAAACTCTAATAATCTAACATGAAACACGTTATAAATCAAGTGGTTTCTAAATTCAATGCTCATTCCTATGATATATATTCGTACGTGAACTGTAGCATCTGTGACATTTCTTCCAGAGTTCATGCTGAGACTCGTGAGGTTCAAGGACATGAATAAAGTATGTGATTTTGACACTCTCGGAACACTTTTTTCTGGCTTAGAGGACGGCAGTTCGTTTATATTTTCACTGAATTGTTGAAAAATTGATAAGTGTGATCTAATGTCTGTAATTCATTTTGAGTTAAGGTATTTGCGGTAAAGGTATATTGGTGGAAATTGATGAGATATCTAATACTCACCGTAACAAATGATTGCATAGATATGATTCAAGCTTCAAAAAATTACAGCCACTGAAATAAGATATTTGTGGTTGTACAATATTCAACATATTTCTACAGGAAATTTCCTCATTGTGGTTGACAGTATTCAACAGATTTCTACAGGTAATTTCCTCTTACTTTGCATAAAGTACACTGACTGATGATCCATTCAGTAAACAATATATACTTTGCGCAGTGACGTTATAACATTCTGAAATGTCGACGACTCGTAGGTTGTGCAAGCGGTTCAGGTTTGAGATTGAGAAATTGTTAATCTGAATAAGAGAAATTTGCGGCAGCAAGTTATTGATAATATAGTTCATGGATCTAGCCACATGAATGTCCAATTTTGATTTCATATTCTGCTTCTGAAGTACAGTAAAGTCTCAATAATACGAACTATTTTTTTCCTTGTCTCCAGCAATGTGTATCCATATATATATATTTTCTGTGTAATACTTTTCAGGATTAAATATGTAGTGTCCATCATTTCCATATTTTATCATAGGGAAAATGGATGCACACACATCATTGATTCAACTTGAACTGGGAGATATGAAGACCAAAACAAATCCAAATTGACCACAGGTAAAGAATATCCCATTAACAAGGAAACTCAACATGTATTTTCCGGACAGTGAAGGTATTTAATAAAGTTCTTACTGATGATGATGTGATTAACAGGTTTAGAATTAACAAGTCTTGTCTGTGCTTCATTTATTCTAGATTTTCCACAACTGGTTTTACCTTCTGACATTTACCAATACGTATTTCCTTCAAATTCAGGGTATGAGAACACAGCGCCAATACCGACCGAGAACCAAGTTCGGCACAACCACGAACATCGACCGACTGCAGTGAACGTTGTGACTTTGCTAATTCAACAATACCATTGTCATTCAGTTCCCTATAGACGAAAAAGATAATGTGTATGAAGAATGAAATAAAAGTCAAATCACTATACAGTAATAGTGTATGGTAAGCAGTAGCAGTAAGAACTACCTGCAATTCTGTAAAGCTATTTCATACAGTCGTAAACCTTTTACAGTGGATAGAGATTTCAGTGCAGTGCTGGTGATAGCAGTTCTACTTAAATCCAAACAGGTCAGTGTTGATGATCTCAGCGTCACCAGATTAAGGAACTTTGAAAATGTTATTAAATCGTCTCTCGAAGGTACGTATTCACTGCAACAGGGAGATAATAAATAACATATCGTTTAAAACTCTGTAAATAATGTCTCATTCAAAAAGCTGATGTAAAATGGGTCTAACTACAGTAGATAGCTTATGTGCTATATAGTCTACAACTGTAAGATGTACCTGAAAAGCATTTTGCAATATGAAAGGGACAGTGCAGACAATTTAGGACAAAGGTCAATCATTTTTGCGAGAGAGGAATAAGTTAAATATCGAATTGACGACAGATTCAAATGCACGATATTTTGTAACAGGTCCTTATGTTCCTTGGAGATCTGCAGGAACGATTCTCCTTCAAACAATGAGTTGCATCCGCAAAGATCGAGGCTCTAAAAGTACCGTAAGACATTAGAGCAAATGAAAAGATTACACTATAACTTTTATTTAGACTTTTATACTCTGCAAGCGGAAGAAGATTATTGCATATTCAGTAACCAAACGGGAAGATGCCGATGATTCAACGAGTAATATCGGGAAAAAAAAAGAAGTACTTGAGGTACTTGAATATATATCAAAAAAATTTCTTAAAAAGTACAATGTACTAAAATTTTAGAAGTTATAGATAAAGGACAAATGTCTGTGTGAGAGATACTCGGAGGAAACTATTGAGTTTTTTGTTTTGTTCTTTCTTTTTTGCAGAAGCGAATTGTCTAATGTCAAAGTAAAAGATAATAACGGAAAAGTGTTCAAAACTACTGTCAATTTTACTATAAGACGAAGAAAATCATGTCGCTCAGGTAAGAAATAATTATAAAACAAAACTTATATTTGAGTCATCTGATTCACTTAGGATTTTGTCTGAAATTTGACCTCTCCTTTTTCCTCACATTGACTAATTATCAAGTATTTACAGTATTTGCAACTGATGCATTGCAGTGTTAAAAGCAATAAATTTATTGTGGAAACTTCAGACCGTGATATAGCTAATCTTTAGTATGAGTTAATCTAAATCTTGTATAGCAGAAAAACTAACTTTTAATAAATCACAGTGTTTCAAGATTTCTCTAAAGCTGAGTCCAGATATTTCACAATTTCTCAGCTGTAGCTTTCGGACATGAGAACCGATAATCACTGAATTCTCTCCGTAGATTTGAACCAACGATCTTTGTAAATGATATATCAAATGAAAATTTAATCCATTTACATAAGGCTATAAATTAACTTAATCTAGATCTAACATTCAGTACTTTACCATGTTCCTATTTTCAAATACATCACATTATGATGAGATAAGTTAACTGTAATTACTGATTAGGCGACATCATCGAATAGTGAAAGACCATTGCCATAACTATCTTTATAGGAATCAGACTTATTTCAGGGGGAAGGAGCTCAAAAGAACAGTTCGGAACCCCACTTTTACCCAACCAAATTATAAATAAGATCTAATAAAAAGCCTTGACTAGAGTATTGGGTTCTGTAACTCATAAATTGATCACACTTTACGTTGTATTCATCCAAGTCATGAATCTGTACATTGGGACACTTGCAGTGAAACTTCAAACTTTCATAATAGTCTCTCTCAGCGCTGGCCATCATCATAGGCGCATAGTATATATATGTTGATTCTGTTTGTAGAAATGGATCCAATGTAGCTTCATAACTGCATGAAAAAGGCAATAAAAATCTTTGGTCATGGCAGGGTTCAAATTCTGCGGGGACATATCAGTTTTGCTAGTAGCATTTTTTGGTTAGCTTCAATAGCGGACCGGGTCTTAAAAACCACCCTGGGCATCCTTCAACTACTGGCCCATTAGCTCGCAACATGCAGAAGCACCTACCAGGGGGCTATAGCCTCTACATCTCAATAAATATAATGAGACCTCAGTGGTGACCTTTTTAATATTTATAGAGCTTGAACAATATCTTTTTCGGCAGTTTTGCAATTTAGTCCCATGGTGGTCCCAGCCCACCTGCTGTTAGTTATTATATGTAAATCAGACTATGGTAATGGTTGTTTGATGTGGTTACTGTTCAAATAGAGAGCTGGGGCTAGTCTTGTGTTTTAATTGCCTATATTGAAAACGATCTTGGTTAAGTCATTACACAGAGCTCATTACAAGTAACAATACAAAGTCATCTTCAGGAGAAAATGAATACAGTACTGCACGTGATAGGATGCTGGCCATTTAATGGGATGTCATTTCATGATCTTGGAGACAGCCATAAAAGTAATGTAAGGTATGTAGGTACAGTGTAGTATAAAAATTTCTGGGTCTGTAACATCTGTACCACTGGAGTTATTTAATTTAATATTTTATTTAGACAACAAAAAGTAACTAAAGTTACCATTTTCTGGATACTAGCGCGAATTCTCGACCATCACCAAAACTGAGAAATTTCAAAATATGTGAAAGGATCTGAAAATGATTTGCATTTCGTCAAGTTGTATGGAATAACAAGAATATGATGTTCGGTGTGTGCTTATTTACCTCAACGGGGAGTTTGTCCATGTTTTTTTTTCGTGTGCTTAATCAATAAGCCAAGTCTTTTCCACTGTTAAAGTACGGTCGTCAGATGGCATATAGTAAACCTCCGTCATTTTCGTAAGGTTTGACGTTTTGAGTGAAAATAAAACGATTTTTATGCGAAATGACGATTTTTAATGAAGCCATCTTCTCTTTCCCTGAAGCGTAGGCCGTTACCATAGTAACAATAACCTTTGAACCTCGCGACCCTAAACCGATTCAACCATGAATATTGAACGGAACCACTGTCCTTGGTGCTGAAGGCAAAGCCCGAGTGTGGAATTGTACTGCTGGTGCTGGCTATAGTTCTCGTTAGATCGTTTTTCTGGGTGTCTACATTACAAAATGTCTTCTTTGAGTGGTGGAAATGTCTCTCAAGGTCTACTCGTCGATGCTAATGCACTTTTAGCTCAACAGATGGGTGAGTACGGTCCTAATAGCCCAGTTAAATCAGCACCAGACGATGGTAATGTACCTATAAGACTTGCACACGTAGGTCGTTATATTCTCGAGCATTATCTAGTGGTTGATTTTCATTTTGCCTGTATACATATGGCTGTGTAAAATTTGAGGTTGAAATTCAGTTTATTTCATTTCAATGAAAAATAATTAAAATTCATCTGTCGCCCCAACCCTCGACTCGAACAGTAGCGACATTACACCAAAGTATGAACGAATAATAAATGCTCAGAATTCTTGGGCTGTGGTACTTGATTGATTTTGTTACCCAGAAGTACTGTTTGATTTTAGACAAGCCAACCCAGCAGGCTGAAATTCAAGAGTCATCCCAGCAGCCAAGTGATGCACAGCAGAGATTGCAAACATTTTGGTTGAAACAAACGGAAGAAATTCAAAACTTAACAAGTGTAAGAATCTAATCTTATCTATTATGTGGTAAAAAGATTCCTGTCAATTGTAAATTTATCTTGCTTGAGTAAAGTAACCGTACCAAGTAGTCTGAATTGAGGAAGAACCTATTTGATTGTGGTCCTAAATAACTGATCTGAATCGACTGCGCTACAGTGCAAAGTATTAAGCAGTTAGCAGAGCAATTAGCAGTAAATTTTTGGTTTGAATTCTAGAATGATTTCAAAACGCAAGATCTGCCGTTAGCCAGAATAAAGAAGATAATGAAAATGGACGAAGATGTCAAAATGATTGCTGCTGAAGCACCTTTGTTATTTTCTAAAGCAGCTCAGATATTTATAACAGGTAACTTTTTAATATCATGGTGTTGTGATCTAAGTCTTTAAATGCAAATCGTTCTTCGAATTTGTTACAATATCAACAGTATTCATAGTCATGGTGGGCTGTTGTGACTACCAAATAATTTTCTACTTTACCTCCTGATCATTCAGTTCTTTGATAATTTCACCTCGATCAATGCATGATATATCTAATTTTCAGTGAAGTTTATTCAAATAAATTACCTCTTTTTGCCTTTAGAACTTAGTCTTCGTGCATGGATTCACACAGAGGACAGTAAAAGAAGAACTTTGCAAGTGTGTTGGACACTTATTTCTGCTATTATGATATCAGATTACTTATATTTTGATTCAACTGATTTGTTTTGACAGAGGAATGACATTGCCACAGCCATCACAAAATTTGACCAGTTTGATTTCCTTATTGACATCGTGCCAAGAGAAGAACTGAAGCCTCCAAAGAGACCATTTGTAAGTTTCTTCGTTTTTGATGCATTTCTTTGCATTATGTTTTTCATCCATTGATGTCAGAATATTTTCTATTCGAGTGATTCCGTGTTTTTCATTCGATTCTGACCCAATATCCCTAACTATTGATGTGAACTTTGGTTCATTATTTATTCATTTGAAATTTTTTAGGGTACATCTGCAGTGGGTGATCAAGTGCCATTCTTCTATACACTACCACAGCAAACAGTCAGTACTAATACGGTGAACACTTCCGTCGCTTCACTTAACCAGGCTACGACCCCGGTGTCAGCTTTACAGTCTGGTCAAATATTAGTAGCTCAGCCAAGCCAGGTAATTATTGTAATGATACGAGAACGACTAACGTTAAGCTTAGAACACCAAGCTTGAAACGATAGCGCAGTCGCTTACCAGTACACAAGTTCTCCCATAATAAACTTTGAACTTTGACCCATTGACCAGCCATATTTGACCTAGGTAGACTTGCAAAAACAAATTAAATGGTGGTCCATTTAATCGAATTTAAACTTCCTGAATGATACATCTGCGGATGTTGAGTTTTACTTGTGCTCTGGATTTTTACAGCTATGTGATAGTAACTTTTTACTCTTCAGCAACAACAGCAAACATCACAGCAGCAAAATACACCTGGCCTTTTGTTGAATACACAGCAGCAAGACAATACGCAAATGCAAAAGCAAGATGATGGAACTGCAAGCCAAAGCAAGGAACAGAAACAACAGAATGCGCAGGCGATCCTGCAACAGTTGATGAGCAATTTACCTGCTGTTGGTCCTGGAGAGGTTCATACGGCAAGTGTTGAAACCTCAGTATACATTATTTTGGGGTTGTTGGAAACATGTTCTCTCCATATTCATGTTATATCAAAATATTTTATTTAATTCATTATTTCTCATTATTTTTACTACTTAGATTCAAATTAATTCTCAAGGGCAGCTGCAACTTGTCAAGACGCAGAGTAGTCAGGTATACATTTAATATTTTATCTACAGTTTTGTTTGCTTTCAACATTCAATTTTCCAAAAAATACCGTATGGTACCATACTTCCAGCATTGTCCTTATTCGTAATATTCCAGTACTTCCTCTTCCAACTACTGATCTGCAATGACACTTGCCTACCCGCGATTTGTATTCCCCCGTATTCGTCCTCAAGTATTTATTGTTAAAATATAATTTAATATGTCCACTCTCATCTCTGACATGGTAATCTATATCTTGAATCAATAATTGCAATGCAGGTGATGATGTGCCTTTTATTTTTCTCATAAAGAATATCTTTTGGGGCACTGGGGCTGTACCATTTGATTAGCATAAAATTTAGGACTGGGTCTCCTGTTACTGAGAATGGATGAAATACATGTGCATTTTTTTTCATAGCATGTTGCGGTGTTCTAGAACTCTGCGTAAAATATTACCTGTGAATAAAAAACACTTACTAATACCAGTCTATAATGTGACAAAGGCTCAAACTGGGACAACAGAGGAAGGTCAGAGTGATAGACGCTTGATTGCCGGAAACAATGGGCAGATGTTCGAACTGACGGGTGTGGAGGAACCGGTCAGGCACAGCGATTCCGATGGAACCAATCAAGCAACGATTTATGTACAGCAGGAAAATTGAAAGGCTGCAAAATCTAGGCTGGTCAGTAACAATACAACTATTATACAAATTTGTATTTTTTATAAATTTGACATTACTTAGTTTCAGATATTTTAAAATGCAAGTTCAATAATGCAAATGAACTGTTTCACATGGAGGTGTGTTAGCCATTGAGGTGAAGAAGTGGAGTCTGAATTTCGTTATTCTTTACTAAATTATCTTTAGGCCAGTTGCATACGGATCTGTTTGAACCGTGCATCTATTTCATTTTCATACAATTTTATAAATTTTAGTATTTGTAAAGTGTACATAATAAGATATGGCCTTATTTATAAGATTTTAGGTTGATTAACAGAGAGATGTCTCTAGTTTCCAGTATAGATAACTCTTCAGATTTTGTTGTAGCAGAGACAGGGGTTCCAGGAGCACTGAATTAAAGTTGAAGTAGATTAGTTTTCATTATCACCGTGCGTACATGAATAATTAAAAATCAATTGAAGAAAATATGGTTGGGTAGTGCTAATGAACAGAGGAGGGTTTGACACTGGTATGGATAGTATATTAAATGAATAAAAGCATTTTGTATTCCATGGTTTGATTCTCAAACATCTATTAGTACAATCAGAAGACTTGATCACATTCAACATTTTTAAATAATAATTTATGAACATTTCAAAAGTTTTCTTAGGATAATGTCGAAACTTTGCAATCTAAATAAACCCTTCTGGGCCCTTGTATCATCTTTCAAGTTGCCACTTGGATAAATGCCAGATATCAGTTTACTAACTTCAACACTATAGCGAAATGGTTTATTGTGGAATACGTGCTACAGAGCTTGTTTTCATGAATTTCAACTGATGTATTGGGTTTCAATTTTTTCTTATTCCCCCTTAGCTTTGTTACAGATTCCCAAGTGACGTCGCAAGGGGGAAATGCTGATGCTTTCACTGCTTCAAGACAGTTGCTGAATCATCACATAAACCTCGAATTTAATTTTTGGGAATGTGAACAGATGGGTGGCAAATTATTTGTGTCATTTATTCGTTGTTTGTCGGTGTGTATGAGCTTGTTGGCATTAGGTAAGTCGTTGTGTGTTTAAACTCAAACCTCCGATTTTGCAAAGCAAACAAAATATTCTAGACAGAAGAGATCGCATGAACAGCTGGACTATTTATAGCAATAGTTAGCGAGCATTGCTGTAATATTTGAACAGGGAGTACCTTTTATAACTCCCCACAATTTAATATCTCCCTTTTATTCAACTCAGATTAAGTGTATTATTTATACATTAGATAAATATATTTTTGTTTCCCGTATGCTCTCTACTCATTCTGCAATGAGGCTTTTATGGCCTGAGGTCATCCCGTGCGTGACGCCATCAAAGTACAAATAAAAACATCAGGTCGATTGCACAAACTGTGCTCACTTTGTTGAAGCGATCATTGTTTTTTGTTGTTGTTAGTTAGCTCAATACTCAATTGGCAGTAATTAATGCTGAAATAAGGTATCGCTCTTTCCATCGCAAGTGTAAAGAAATGAAAAATGGCTGAAAAAGACATGTAAGTTGTTGATTGTTATGCTTTTCCGTGGTCTTATTCTATTCTCCCCCGTTTTGGGAAATGGCGTAGGTGGTAGTAGGACATCATGATTGTAGAAAAAAATATAACAAAATTAGGTGGGAAAAGGTCACAAATTTAGGTAGGACTACTGGATATCATGGCACAATTCCAGCAAATCTCGTTTTTTTTGTGTAATGCTTAGCGTATACATATAACCATTACGGAATAAATATGTTGAAATTTTCTGCTTAGCCTACTTATCCCAGCGAAAAGTTGAAATTTTTCTGCGTAAAGTAGTCCAACAATGCGTGGAATTGGAAATAATGTATTTTTAAATAGTTAGTAAAATACCGAGGCATGAGGTACACTAGCTCCTTGTAATTTACCTAAATGTAAAAGAATTTTGTTGGAACTTATACGAAACAATTTTGATTATTATATTATATTATTCAAACTATAAAAAAAATTATTCTCAGAGATGAAAAACTCCCTGCTCTTGATTCCAATCAAGATGCCGGTAGCGGTATGAGTTCATGGTTTTCGGGCTGGTACGACACAGCGAAACAAAAGGTGAAATATGTGTTCCATTTTTGGTATACGGTGCTAATGGAGTTGCTAGTGAATTCAGATCACAGAAATGTTGTAATCAATTAAGTTATCACACTTTTTAACCCCACCAACCTTTGAGTTAAATTACCGATTTCAAAATGCCAATAAGATCTCTCTTTCAACTTCAAAGTAGTCAGTATTCATAACTCAATCATAGCCAGCTTGACTTATTTGATCAATGTAAAAGTGAAATGGTTCTCTCATGAATTTACTATAATCCTAGTTGACCAGTCTGAATTTGTAGTGGTCTGAATTAACAAACTCTTCTGGCCGTATTATATATAAATTCAGCACATGTGAAGTGATTGGAACTTGTAATCAACAGTAAAAGCTGCATCAGCTGTACAAGGTTGCTGACAATAACATTTTAAGTGTTATATATTGCATTGAACAGGTCATAGAATATGTTTATTTTTGTTAGTTGAATCGCAGATACTGGCTGAATCACTACCCTTTAGTCATAACTAGGGCACATGCAATGCTCTAGTTCTCTCAGTTTTAAATTCTTTTGTTTCAGCAACCAATCAGAATCATGATAACTTTTATATATAGCTTAATAGGGTAGTTAAATAATCAAAAAAATGTGTTAGATTCGGAAACCAATGAATGAAACTACTCTAACAGGCACTTACAACTTATGTGTGTTATTTCTGTCTGTACTTACAACCACATCAAGTAATAAAAATGAAAAATTCGTATGGCAAGCAGTGTTTTGAGGTATGACAACACATTTGATATCTGACTTGCACAGTTTGTGCCAATTTCTCAGCAAAGCCTTCGCAAACTTTGCTTTATATTTATGATCGCTATCCTCCATGACTCGGTCAAAGCATAGTCGACGAGTCCCTGTATAATACTTCATGTAGCTGTATAAGGTATATTCTATGGCAGTGGCAATTGTACATTTCCATAACTAAACTTTTTGTTCTGCAGCTTGTCGAAACAAATGAATTCATGAAGCGAGACATTCAGGAATTCACTGAGGCTGTCCAGAACGATGCATCGAAACTCGCCGCCGTTACCGCTAACACGATGAAAGAAAAGTTGAATATAAATGTGAGCGCAAACAACCAATGTTTTTACCAGCCAAAAAATACAAACGGATTTTAATTAGCTATGATTTGAAGTATTAAGTTTAGCCATCAATCGTATATGATTCAAATCTATTAGGTCGACCTGGAGGAAGCTTCAGCCAAAACACAAATGATGAAAAACTCTTTGACCAACTTCTTCGGGACGATTGTCAGCACTGTCGGTCCACAGCGGCCTACTGATGACGGTATGACATGTGTACTATCTGATTTTGTCTTGATATTTGATTATTATTGATTAGATCTTGAATACCAATAACTTATTTGCCCTTTTTCTCTGAAGATAATACCACGTCAGTTGCATTTGTTGGTACTTCTTCTGGAACAAAAGTTTTGTCGCCAGCTGAAGTAAGTTATGCTCCAGTTGCATTTAAAACTTGTTTCTTCAATGCGGTGGTTCCCAACTATAAATTTTGACCATTGGCTGTCTTTCAGTTTGTCCTGCTGGAATAATTCTAGCTTGAACGCTAGTGGGTATCATCAATATTGGCTTTTAACAATATGTTTGTAATACAGAAATGGTTTAGTTACATTTATTTATCACAACAAAGTTTGAAATTAAGGAAAAAAACGAAACTATTGATACTGCAGGGCACTTTGTCCGAAGTTGTGCTGTTATGTATTTTACTCACCTAATAGAGACCCTTATTTACTCAATCCATTATTTTATGTGTCTGTCTCGCAATTTCAACATTAACTCTTTGCCCCTCAATTGCCCAAAGTACTATTGATAACTATTCTGTCTGAAGTTTCCCAAGGGAACCAACGCTGGACCGTCGAGGTAGGGTTCATGCTCTGTTATTTGGCAGATGTATCAGAGGTTCCTCAGATGGGTTCCTATTTAACCTTTATGTGGTCATAGGTCTTTGTTCACAGTAGTGTTGTATAGGTCATGGAACTCATTCTGCTTCTATAATACTGTTGACTATTTTGGTACCAAACATGGGTCTCCTTACCATAGCCAGATTAGTAAGTAGTTGCGAGGCTTAACCAAAAGGGATAGGTTTCTCATTGGATTTTCAAATGTTGATATAACAGACGTATTGTTATATTCTATTTGTATTCTCTGTTCACTTAGTCAACTGAATCTGTGAGTAACGCATACATGGTAATAATTGGCAGTTGATTATCACCACATGATGACAAATAAATTTCTCTAATTGATGCAAAAGCCTTGTAAAGTCTCTAATAATTTGTAGCAATTTAGTTGTAGTAGTATGAATCTTTGCGTGAATAACACTTACTGACAAATCATAATTTCTATGGATGCTAATTATCAACAAAGAATTATCCTGTAATGTTGCATGTGTCATTGCTCACAATTTTAGGATATATCTCAATATGGTGTAGCTAAATGTTAATATAGTCTGGCTATAGACCTTTATTTTGTGTATATTACAGCAGTACAAATACTATTTCGCAACACTGTTACTAATTGCACTTGTTTCTTTTATGCATCAGGCTCGACTTCACACTATTCGTACTGATCCCGCGACTTTCTGTAATGAACCGGACAGTAAGTATCTTTGAGAGCACTTTAATGCAAGTTTATTTTCTTAACTGTTCCAGTGTCATCAATAAATTATCAAACCGATAAAATTCATCTACTGTTACATTCTGTATTTCCATATTTTATGACATTCATGCTACTTCAAACGTTTTATAGGTGGTGGTATATTTTACAAAGTAAATTTATGATTTAGCGAATCTGCTATCTACAAATGTCAGCTCTGATTTAATTTAATTGAATCATGTTTGTTTCCCAGATGAGCTTGAATTTCAAATTTGGCTTGGCGATTTTAATATTGAACACATGAAAAAGGAAGTTTCCTCCCTGATGCTCGACCATTCTGAGGTAAAATAATAATATTAATTTTCTATCTCAGAAGGTTTTGGTGAAATCTACAATTGTATTAATTTGTTTTTAGATAAGATCGCTCTACACAAAGCTTGTTCCGTCAGCTGTGTCTCACTGCGATTTTTGGGCGAGATATTTTTTCAAGATTCATCAGTATAACAAGGTAACCAGATCTTTCCTCTTGTGTGTGTTTTTCATCCAATGGTCTGACCATTTAGTTTTCTTACCAGGCTGAGAAACACAGAGCATCGCTTGTTGAAAGAGCTCAGAAAACGGACGAAGACATCGAATGGGAGGATGATGAAGGTAATTTTCAAAAAAGAAATCGAGATATCTAATGAAATTTGTTATTTGTATCACTTAATTAATTTTATAAATAACACAACCTTAAAGATTCCTGAAAAAGGTGTAGTCTCATTCTTCAATCGTATTGTGTTGGAGGTGAACATAAATGCTGAAAACAGCCCCTTCGCTGGTTTGAAAATCAATCCCAGGATAGGATTTGAAATTTTGGTTTTTGGAAAGATTCCTAGAATTAATACAAACTGTCATGCTATTGT